>JAECUM010062752.1:0-17654 GCA_016617855.1 Megalonaias nervosa
CTACAAGAAGTTGGTTAAAAAATTATTTTACAAGGAACCGTCATAAATCGTGCAAGCCTTAAACATGATGATGTTAAAATACACTCTACTTGATGCGTGTGATTTTTTTAGCCTGTCAACGGAATAAAGAATGTCTGCAGTTTTCACATATCAGTTTACTCCATCTTCAAAACAAATTGTTTAGCCTGACATATTCAACATATGTTGTAGCGAAAGTACGACTTTACATTCTTATGGAGGTAAAACAATCAGATGTATCCTGATGAAAATGCAAATAAGTCATTGCAAAATGCACGTATATTGTTGCTCAAACTGTACATTTGCCTTTATGATCCAACAAAAGTTTTGCCTTGTTCCTTTCCTTGACTTTAACAGTTTTGATGTATACATTTTATCATGGACTTAATTGTGAAACATAGAAATCAAATAATTTTGATATTTTTTTGAATTCCTACATTTTTACGTGTAATAGTATTCATCATCTTTCCCCAGTTGAAAATGTAAGTTTCCTCACCATGTCACGCTCGATTATTTTTACCTACAAAATTTGTACGTGCAGCAGCAACAAAAATGAGCACTTTATGAGAAGGTACAAAAATATGGAAACTACATTCCATTTCAGACATGGCAGTTGGTATTTACTGAACAAATGTGACTTTACCCCGCTTGCGTCTAGAAACGTTATTTACCCTTACTACCTTGACAGCTATGATCAACCAGTTGTGATGATTTACATAATCGGACTTGCTCTGCGGTCAGATAGAACAAAATAGCATAAAAAATTTACTTTGCTGGAAGGTATTTGGGCACCCAGATTTTACCGCCCTCTTAAGTCCCGTATATTTAAACGACCAGTTGATGAAAGTGCGGTGAATTGACGAAAATGTGGCTTGGGGTGATGCACTGAACAGAGAGCTTAGTGTTCTCCACTTCAATTATGGAGCAGGTTTACTATAAACTGTACACCCACCCACCCATATATATATATATATATATATATATATATATATATATATATATATATATATATATATGACACACGACGAAACATGCCTTGTAGTTTAACGACAAAAGAAAATATCCTCTTTTTATTTATGTTTATGTCAGTGAGAAATAGTTCATTTCATTTACATAAAACTATTTTCCCTTTTGTGCTGTTGCTGCTTGCGATAAGATTTCCTCGTTTCTTATGAATACCAAAAATCTGCTTAACTAAACACTGCAATCTGAAATAAAAATTTTCTCTGAAGGCTGGCCCAACATGACATGCACACTGGTTGAGGTAGCCAGAATGGTTTTCTTTTCTAAACAAAGGTCAATAATTGAAGAAAAGGAAGTCGCATCAGATGCTGCATAAGAACTAACTTCTTTGTCTCGTTGATGACATGGTTTTGAATCTAGAGCGTTGCAGATTTTCGGGGGTGGATTGCAGAAAGTACCAACATCCGTTGTAGTTTTATCATTACCATAAACATCACAAACAGTAATAGCTCAGCTGTGGTATTTATAGTAGTCGTATATGTCTTAGTCGTGGCACAAGAAAGGGATAAAAAGAGAAACTAATAGTAGTATAAATAATAGTAGCAACAGTAGTAATTGTAGAAGCAACTTTAATAACAGTAGTAGTGGTAGTAGTGGAACACCTGTTGGTAGCATTATGTCAGCAGTGGTGATGTTAAAAGTAGTAAGAATATTTCCAACAAGTACATTTTTGAAAAAAATTGGAAAAATCCATACAAGCATGTGCTTTTGATGTAATGACAGTTTAGAGACGTTATCTCATCTTTTGGAACTGTTCCACAACTGAGTCATTAGTTACTAGTTGTATCGGGTGGATAAGGAGTAAGTGTAATTATTTGTACAATTTTCAAGTTTCAGATAGAGAAGTTATGCTCGGTAATAATAACTAAAGCGAAGTAGTCTTTAAAAGAAAACTAACTCGCCTAATTTGAAACGTTAGGTGACATAGCCGTTTTATATATGTGGACTCAATAAAAGAAAAGTAGACAAAAGGCTGTTAATACATCTTTATGCCATCCATACAAACTGCTTGATACTTGAATCAGTGTACCTCGTTATTTATCGACATAAGAAAGGCTCGTTCGCATTAAGGGTTAAATTAGTCGACTTATTTCATGTCTTAACAAGATTTTTAAATTGTGCCAACAAATTTGAATGTTTAATAGAATGACCGGCTAATTCATGAAGACAAAATTATGTCATCATACTAAGACTATAAACAGAACAACCTTTGTATCACTATTGTTCGAGATATCTCATAACCAGGGGAAGACGTAGGAAATCTTTTACACGATTCCATATGCAAATTATTATGTTTCATTTTATAACCATTAACGCTGTTTTCATGACTTTATTAAGCCTTTACTATCTTTCCCCAATTCCTATTAAAACGGGTAAAACAGCATGGACACATTATAAAGTTCTGAACTGTTCTGAGGAGTGACTCGAACAGTTTTTGTGTTTTTTGTCTCAGGTGCAGATAATTAGGTGGTCTATTCATATCTACACTTAAATGTACAACCAAGTTTAACTATCACAAATAAAATAAACTCCTTACTCTAGTGAATATTTATATTCCTCCTGGATGACGTAGCCAAAACCGAAACCTGGCACTCATTCGGGATCACAAGTACATTTGAGAATATTATATAGGAATGATAATGGGTGTAATATAGTCTCTCACTGAATGACAAGTTGACTGCGTCCTTGACAACGTATAAACAGATTTATACAGGAGGTAAATAGATCTTTGATCACATTTGTGCACATGCCGTCCGTATATATGAATGAGTAGACTAAAAAACGGACTGAGTTATCACTGACGTCTTGAAATTCAGTGTTACGAGGTCAATTCAGCGAGCTGAAAATTGTTATATATATATATATGCTACATGTATATGTTGGCTATATATATACAGCAATATGTGTGTGTGTGTGTGTGTGTGTGTGTGTGTGTGTGTGTTATGAACCCTGTATCATTGGTATACCACAATATGTATAAAAGATATTCCATTAATAGTAAACGAGGCATTCGGAGTTTCCTTTTAATGACCAATTTATAAGAGTGTTATATCAATGATACAGAGTATATACATTACATACAATTTTTATATCGCATACCAATACACATAGTTGCATTTCTAAAGAAATCAAGCTTGATTACAAGCAAATGTGTGTAGACGGAATGAATGATCCCTGCAACAGCCCTGTCCAGTGTGTACACCACAAAATGTAGTTTTGGACCGTTTTCGATTAATTGCAATCTCCTTGACAATTCATAACCTGCTTCTGTTAGTTTTTGAACTTCAATTGTCATTAATATTAATTAAATAAATATAAGACACACTTAGGACTTAAGGAAGAAAGATGATATAAATGAAGAAAGTAGAGCCCTACAAAATACAGCATGGTCAAGGTCTTGAACACTGAATGCTATGGCTTTCACATACCGGCTAGTATAATGAAATGAGATGCAAAAAATAAGAAACCAAAATGAGGAACCAGCAAGAACTAATTTTATTTACAGTTCATGTATGTCATTATTACGATTTAATTAGCATTGCCTTAATAATTATAATTGTTTCTATCTTCCATTTCTAACTTTCTCCTTTTCTTCGCTTCGTGTGACTACAGTTGTCATCATTCATAAGTCCTGAGACACCATCGCCTGACAGAGGAAAAAATCCGCCGAGTTCGTTTTTAACGGATATTCGCTGGTATCTTTCTACGAAGATCTGCACAGAGAGAGAGAGAGAGAGAGAGAGAGAGAGAGAGAGAGAGAGAGAGAGAGAGAGAGAGAGAGAGAGAGAGAGAGAGAGAGAGAGAGAGAGAAGTGGTTGTGCGGTTGGAGGAGACTTAGCATAAAGGTAAAAATTTCATTACCCATCCCTATGTTTCTTTATTGGTCGATTAGTATACTGCCTTACTAACCCACACATTGATAGAGAAGAGCTAAAGGAGGGCATAGCGACCCTCGGACAGTTTAATAATAAATATTGTTGTTGTTTGGACCCATATTAATGTGATAATGGGTTTTATGAAACAGGAAGAACAAAATGAAGACAAACAAAGCATTAAATAGATTACAGTATGTGTCTTCCTGCTAACCAACAGATGTACCGCATAAATCTTGACAGGATATTGTAACTTTGTATCATTGGTACTGTAAACACTGTATTCAAATTGCATGGAACGTGTACACCTAACCGTTACGAAGCCCCATGTTCTTGTAGGTTGCTTGGTGCAAGTTTAGTTTTCTTTTTCTCTCTCACTCCACATATTTCCCTTTACGAACGAGAGAGAGAGAGAGAGAGAGAGAGAGAGAGAGAGAGAGAGAGAGAGAGAGAGAGAGAGAAGGGAAAACAGGATTTAGACGATATTCTGCGCCATGTTTGATTCATTTAGAGGACAGGGATTAATATTTGTAAAGTTTTTTTATTACAACGCTAATGATTACTTAGTGGAAATTCATAGCAGATTTCGGGAATATAGAAGCAATAACCTTCTGTTCAAATGTAACTTAAATTTAAAACAGATTTTATATATGAATACTAATGCGCCATGGGCGTATCACAATTTGATTGATCAATCTATTATCTTAAAATATGTGAGAGTAAAGAAGCGAAGGAAAAAGTTTCGTAAAATCAACAAATATTTTATTTGCCTAGAACACAAAGTGAAAATTCAAAAGACACTTACAGTATTGTGAATTAAATTCCAAATAACCCTAAATATCTTATCACAGATCCAAAAGTATAAAATTTTCCGAAAGAATATCAGCAGTCCCGAGTGTCCTGATGTACCACAATTATATAATCCAGAATATCTGTGAGTCGGTTCTCAGAAATCCCAAAGGAGCGTTTTCGTCCCAAAACGTCCATGGACACTTTGTAATTTTAACGAATAATTTAAATTCTTATGTCCTCTTAAAGTATATATGAACAGAACTATACATGATTCCACAGGAATGAATAATTATTTACCAAACCTCTTTATATTCAAACTTCACTTGACCTGCCATGGAACACGGGTGATAAAAGTCGGGTAGGCAAAACTCCACTTTTAATTACACGACAAAACGGAAACACACAATAATAATGTTCATGACGGCAACATAATTTGGGTTGTGGTGTAATGGTACTATTATTGTATTTCATTTTCATGGGCACCGAGTCAAGACTATAAAGGCGATAAACATTATGCACAGCAATATCCTTGAAAGTGATGATGCCGATCAAGATAATGCATTCTCTGCTCGTACTGATCGATTTTGAAAACATATGGCTTTAGTAACAACTACGTTCATACTACAGAACTAGTCCAGTATTGACGCAAAATACTTTGGGGCGAGGAGAGGGACAGGGGCTTGGGGTCTTGGAAGAAGTGGGGTGGGTATTTAAATAAAACAGGCAATTAAAAGTCTCAAAATTGCCAATGGAGCTCATGTTACATCAATTGAATCCTGCTACTTTTTTTCTGATATAATATCTTTATAAATCGACCGTTATAATCTATGTTCGGGGCATCAGCAGATATCCCCTACTCCGAAACGAGCAAGTTGGTCTCAGAAATAGTCCACTCTACTCCCCCCATTTCAAGTGTTCTGTGTCTTAAGCGGTCTCGTACTTGCTTGGACGAATACTATAAAGTTACTGGAAAGTCTGTTCGAGTTTCAGTCTACTTATTAGACAACTTTACTATCTGTCTAATACTCCATTCACTTGTCTGTGAAAATGATGTTGTCCATTTACCATCTCCTTCCGAACGTACCTTTGCCCATGTATGGGTTTCATCATTTATCTGTTCATCGATTTTTTCTTTTTCTTTTTCTTCGTCTATAAGTCTGTCTGCCCCTCAGTTTCTTCAAACATCCGTTTGTATATTGCCCATCCGTCCGTTTGTTCTTTGCCTATTTATCAGTTGTTCATCTCTTCTTCCGTCTTCCCTTTTGTGTTCAAAACATTACATATTTTGTATGTATTGAATACTTTCATAAAGAAGACACAAATGGAACTGATAATCTTCAGCGCAAGATACTAGAAACATACAAAAGTGTGTGTGTGTGATTTCGATTTTTAACTTAGTTGTAACAATTTTTCAGTCATATTACTACGATGTCTGCAGTATGGGAGTTTATAGTAATGTCTAGCACTGGGGCATCATGCCATAGACATGTAGCATGATGTCCCACCCGGTCAAATTATCCTGACACCCGGCCTACCAGTTTTCTCTTAATGCTGAGCGCTTAGCGAGGCAGCTGTTAGTACCATTTTTATAAGCCTTTGGTATGACTCGGCCGGGATTCGAGCGCTCGCATCTGAGACGGACACTCTAACCATTAGACCACAGGAGCGGCCAAATAATACAAAAGTAAGTAAACTGTTTCAATAATATAACTAATAAGAAACATATAAGTTTTTGGGTAAACATAAAAGAGAGAGAAAATAAAATTCTTCTTCTCGCACAGCTGGCATACACTAGTACACTAACATAATAAATCACTCAGATATATGGAATTTTCATGGACGTTATTTCATGCTTTCCTCTTTTATTTTGTAACTCATACCACATTGACAAATCGAAAGCCTGAGAATGTATACCTATTATTCTTTCAAAAAGTAGAATATGCATATGTCGTCATCATTATTTGATTAAAACACAGAACACAAATCTCTTCAATGAAATGCACATGTAGTAGATACATTTAAAAAAAAAAAAATATAAGATCTGACGTAGGACCGAAAGAACGTAAAACAACATAGTGGCTAACTAATCTAAAGGTGCTGATGATCAATGACAATAGTTTCAATGAGTAAAGCATAAGTCCTTTATTTAGTTGTGTCAAATAATCTTATTTTATAATTAGCAGCCAATACACTAGTAGTCATCCAAATGAAATATACCTACCATCACATTACAGTATGCACAACATAACTTAATATTGAGTGACTCAATATATATTTTATATGAAAGTTATATACTCCACTCTTACGTCATTTGGTCGGATAGATTACTAACTTTTGAGGAGAAAAGCGGTTTGAAAACCAACCCTCTTTTATCGTACTGTATTAAATCAGTCATAAACATCATGTGTGATTCTGTGTCAGCTTTAACAGAAAGTCTCAACAATTGCAAACACTCTGAAACTGAGCACACCTTGACACTCAGAATGAAATGCATTTATTTAAATCTATAAGTTTTTATTCCTGTTTGTCTTATCCAATGAATTATACTGAACCACATACTCTATAACATTATAATCTAGTACAAAAGATAACCATTAATAAGTATGTGTCAATGCATGTAGATGTTTTGAAATTTCTGAAGTGAGACAAACTTTACCAATCACTGACAAATTAGGACATAACAATATTATAAAGTTCCATTATCACATTGTGTGAAAATAAATTCAGAGATCTTACGAAAATGGACAAATTGATTCCAATACTCATATCCTACAGGTCTCAGTGCAGAATTAGGGTGGTGGCTTTATCTTTTCGAATTAATATTTTTCGTTAAGTCTCTTAATGTATGGCTGGTAGCAACAATACATTTCTTGAAAATTGTTATGCCATAAACAACATCAATTTAACAATGTTTGTACATGATATTCAATTCAGTCTGTTTCAATTATACTTTATTTGACATTATTTATTTTTCCCTAAACTTTTATAAAGAGAGCTAGCTCATTAGGAATCAGTTTTATATCATGTCTATATATATATATCAAACAAGTACACTATTCCAGTGCTTTTTAGATGGTTTGAAAGACATATGGAATTTACTTTTGCTTTATTTGTAAACAATATTTTGATATTGTGCATTTCAGGCAAACTTGGCAAAACAATTCAGCAAGACTTTCAGCAACTTTTAGTATCAGTTTATTTCGTCAACATGTTGTGGCTTAGGAAATTTACTAAGTGATAATCTGAGTTTGTTTGCACAGCAAATATCATTAGATTTCAAATGCAAATAGATGCAAAGCACCAATGAGCTTAAAGAATTTGAATAGTTTTTTTTATAACAGATTAGAGTTATGTTCATTGTAATATATACACTGTGATAACGTGACAGAGCTGGTTACAATAATTGCATTTTGCTTAATTCTATTTCTTAAACAATGCCTTAAACATATTAAATAACCAAATCATGAACATAAGAATATACAGTTCAGCCCTATCCCAACGAAATATTTAGCTCAGATGAATATCCTGGAGCCCCTTATACGCTAATTCCTTTCTTACTATTTTGTATTATAAATTTATTGAAGTTGCAGTTTTGTATAAATATAAATATCTAACAAGTTGAGGTGTTCATGTCCACTAGTATCTTTCTCTTGCCCGTAGCTCATTAATCGTAACCCTGTATGAACATACTAGCGATTACATTATAGTTAAGCTTCCTTGGAGGATGTTTGTGATAGCAATGTGTCCAGATGTTTATCATTGGGTATATCTGTGAGTTCGTCAACACCGATGATTAAGATCATTACTAAAGTGTCTGACTAAATTTTTCACTTGGTTCTATCGTTTTCAGTGCTGTGAATAAATTTAGATTGATTAATTACTTAACAAATTGTCATCCACAAAACTAGCTACAATTTGCCATTTATATATTTTAAGAACTTCAGCATTTAATAAAATATTAAAATTAGATATTTATTTAATTATAGACTAATAGTATTTGGATAATTTAAAATATCATCTTTTACACATAGAGTTACGTCCCGTCTTTAACCATGGTATCAGTTTTCATATCAAAATTATTTACATAAGTATTAATTTTAAATTTAATTTAATTTGCCCACAAAGTTTAGGAGGGTCTGATATCCGTAGAGTCATTCTAAACTTTTATTGTGATTATCAGGAATTTGGATTTTCGTATGTGTGTTTGTGTGATTTGGATTTTTAACGTAGCTTTAACAATTTTTCACTCATATCGCTACGATGTCTGCAGTGTTGCAGTTTATAGTGTTGTCTAGCATGATGTCCCACCTAGGCCGACCAGTCTTAACATTAACCTCTTAATACTGAGCGCCTAACGAGGCAGCTGTTAGTACCATTTTTTAAAGTCTTTGGTATGACTTGGCCGGGGATCGAACCCACGACCTCCTGCATCCGAGGCGGACGCTCTAACCACTAGGCCACCGGAGCTGTGTGGATTTCCGCAATTGAATTTTACAGGTTATGGTTTTGATTTTTAAACTATCAGGATGATTATAGAAGCTTATTTTCCATTAGGTAATATTTTTATTTTAGAAAATGCTAATTGTGACCTGAAGTCAAGTAGAGAACTATATATATTGTAACCGTAAGGACTTGGTTCATTCGTGCTTTAACATCCAGCACTTTCAAGTTGTGTTATGTTGTGTTCGTATGGGATGAATTTATCTTTTAAAAGTATTGAATTCAAGAGATTATATTCTCTGGAAATACAAAAGTGTTCTGATAAAAGTCTCGTATAGAGATATTCACTGGAATTTATAGTATATTCAAACCTGGAATTATGTTACTGTGATTAAACAAAAGACTCTTGACAGGTCAACATTCTATAAGCTATAACAAACACGTCATCGGCTTCAGTTTTTTGGATTCTTAGGGACTTGTACTGAGTCTCGTTCAAAACGTTAAATTATGAGGACTTATGTCTATAATTATCGTGAATTATCTTGCGATTTAATTCGCAATACCGTAAGTTATTTTTTTTTTCTCATTTTTTCTTTGTATTCTAGGGATAAAAATATTCGTTAAATTTTACAAAGCTTTCTGTCTTTCATTCTTTACTGTTATTTATTATCTATGTGATGTCATTTACTTATAATTACACGATTTTGTGTGACCGTTTTGATTTTCGTTTTCCAATAAAACTCTTGAATATCTATAAATATCTGATCCTATTGCTTATGAGATTTTAAACGTTGCTTGTGCAGTGTAATAGATTATATAACTGATCGTTCCTTTTTATGTTTTGGAATGTAAATAGTTTCAAAATCATTTGTTATGCACTTCCACTTCCTATCTTGACAATTGCTATATTAATTCATTTAATTCTTTGCGATGTGCTTATTTCGCACTTTCACTTCTGAGACTTGCATTATGTGCGCGTGCTTATTATTGCCACCAGGTTTGATTCCAAATGCATTTGAGGAATTTAATCCCATTGCAACAGTGAGATGTGAATGCAGAATGGTGGAAACTATAAAAAGAAACACAAACGTAGTTTAGCAATGCAGTTCTCTACAGGTGCCAACACATGAGTAATATTTATAATTTGAAAGTTAGAAGTAAATGAAACCCGTTATCTTCTTGACCTTAATAAGCAATTTGTACTTTTGTCTGTTTAAAAGAAGTTATAGCGTATAAAAGAAAATCTTCAACAGAAATATATACGAAGAATTCATGTTTACTACCATTCAGAATAGTTTGAGCTGTTGTTAACAGGCTTTGTCAGCCTTTATAAATCAAATATTTCAATATCTACACTTCTGATTGATGCTTTAAAGGCAGCATTTGCAATGATTATTATATTTGGATTTACTGTTGGATCTGCGACTATAAAAAAACAAGAGCCCATTGAAAGGAAATGGTGTTCAACTGGCTGAAAATAATTTCAAGTAACTAAAGATACGACATTTCTTCGTTTCCACTATTTGACATTGCAACCAATGCCTGATATTCTTAAGTCCTGAAGAAATGCAAAACTGAGGGCGATGACGTGTCTGTTATTGGTTATAGAGTGTTGATGTGTCAACAGTCTTTTGTAGAAAAACAGTAATATAATTCTAGGTATGAATTCAGTATAAATTCCAGTGAATGTATCTATCCAAGAATTTTATCAGAGCACGTTTATATTTCCAGAGAAAATAATCACTTGAGTTTAATAATTGTAATAAAATAAAATTCAGCCCAACTGGTCACAACATAATTCAGCTTGAAAGAGCCATATGTTAAAAGACGAATGACCAAGTCCTCAAAGATATAAGATTATATAGTTCTCTACTTGACATCAGGTCACAATTAGCATTTTCTTAAACAAGGCATTACCTAATGGGAAATAACCTTCTAGAATGATCCTGATGTTTACAAAACAATAACCTGGATTACGTATAATTCACTTAGGAAACTCCAAAACTTTGACACAAATAAGCATATTTACCTCTTCTATTAATAATGATCCTGATATTAAGCCGGTACACAGAGAGAATAATTTAGCTATCTGGTGGTTAAAATAAAAATAAAAAAAAATCAATCTTGTCAAGCAGAAATGAAATAATTTCGGACAAGATCAATTGTAGCATACAATGCTACATTACAATAGCATGTAATGAAATAAACAAATATTAAAGCTAACAAACAAAGAATTAAATTAAATATACGTAAGGACATATAAAACAAACTGAAGAACTAAACAGGAACTAAACACAACATAATTTCGTAAAAATTACCCTCTGTCATAAATTGCTTCCTTAAACGTATACCCTGGCAGCAATTATGCTCTATTTAAAAATATGGTTGATACATTAACCTTTGTTGATGGTTTCTGTGTGAAATATAAGTAGACTTTAATCGATAAACGCATTTGAAAATAATTATTCTTTAATTATTTCTAGTCATTTGATAAACGGGGGTAGTTGCCTTTGTAAGTGTATCTAACAGAAATAAGCTTCAAATGTACATTAGATTTACCATAGTAACTAAATGCACATATATTATTTGCTCTGTCGTGGATTGCTCGGACTTTTTCGTTTTGTTTATTTATATCCATTTTATCAGAGCTCTCCTTTCTCGAATCACCCGCTGAATCTATACTGGATAGACCCAGGATCAAGTGTCACAAGTTATGGTGATTCAGAATAGCAAACAAATAGTGTGCACATCTACAGGCATCTTCTATAATGAACAATGTTACAAGTCTCTTTAACATATCCCTAGAGGACAATGCTAGAACCATGGTCAACTTTGCTTGCATGTCTGAATTTGTTTCTGGCTGATTTGTTTTCTCAAGAACTGTAATTATATATCGCTTCATGCCATCCAATAACATTAACTGATTTATGATAAATTACAATGCAATGAATCATTTGTAGAATAAGGTAGAGCAGACACAAAAATGAAAATAAGTAGAGAAAATTATTATCATCAAACTCTACAACAGTTTAAACATTGGTTAACATGCATGTGAGTTTCAAAATTAGGTTTATATCGAGCCTGTAGCCACCATAATTTTTAATCACAAATATCCAATTTAAAACTTATAGTTATACACAGTTACAAATTTCCTGATAGAGTTTGATTTTGGTCACCACAATAAATGCCTTGTTCTCTTTAGTTACATTTTACTTGACTTTAACAGCACTGTAGAACGGTCTTTTCCCAGCTCTTAAATTCAGAAAGCTATTCAACAATACATGGAGCATTGAATGTTTTCAGGGCAATCATCTCGCAAAATATTTCATTTTCTTATTTCGTTTCTGATCTTTCATGAGTAGTCTCTTCTCACTGTATTTAAGATGAAATGTACTAATGTATTACCTTATTGTCGCACTGAGTTTATCATAGTTAGTATTGGGCAAAGGTTTCAAATGGTGACGTTTTGGGTTACTGTTTCTATGTGCCACAAATCTGTCTGAAATGTGTGTATGAGTCAAGTGTTTCAATTCTGTATCCAACATATTGATCATTGTGATAACAATGGAATGAAATATGAGTAAATATTTATTCTTCTGCAAATGCATGGTACACGGACATAAAAATAATAGAAATTCAAAGTGAATAAAATATATTAAGTAGCATTTTCCAGGTATTTCATTATATCCCTTCTCTGACAGTATACGAACAAATTCTGGCTAAAGCTGACGAATTGTCATTCAGATTTCTTCACCAATACCATAGTGAATATCTCCAACATTTTAAAAATGTATCAATTGTTGTATTAGTAATAACGATATCCACTTTTTCATGTACATTAAATTTATTCAACGTGTCTCAAATTATATTAGTCTTCAATATGCATTGTTTGGTCAAACATGTAGCTGGTCCAATACTGATATTTATCGTTAACTATAATATTTGTTTTTAATGAACGAAGAGATCATTAGATGTATTACGTGCTAAAACAATATAAGGTGTATCCACCTTATGTGTTATTTTTGTAGTATATCAAGATAAGTATATACAATTTATCTAAAAATATAAATGCCAATTCACGTGTGCATTTTAAATGCCCTCTTCATTTAATTCATGCCTTTTCTTTTATCTTTGATAGTTTGTCTTGTCTGTACAAAAAATGTAAACATATATTGTTCTACACTTGTTGCTCTTTTGCGGTTTTGTCCCGGTGTACGTATTTCATTACCTTTGAGGAAAACCTTACATTGGGTCGAAACTTTGGGAAGATTTAATCTTTTCCCCGTTTTTATTATCAATTTTTACGTCATTATGTGTTATTAGTGCTGATGATTTTGTATTTTCTTTTGGTATCGTTTGAAATCATTGAGAATCGGAACTTGTTATGCCCCTGTCAGAAAATTACGATGCTTGTCGTGTCAGTAAATCTTTTTCCTAGGAACACTTACAAGATTTACAAGACTATATATTTTGGACACTAAGTAACCTACACGTGATGATGTGCCGTAAACCACCACATCAACAAATAAACGTTTTATCCATAATTTATGAATTGAATTATCTTTTTGTGTTGGGGTCGGGGAGGGTTTGGATTTATTATCATAGAGGTAATTTGATCTAATGTCTATTTTTATATGTTCAGCTCGACGGATAATATAATCTATGTTAACGACCACTTGCATATTACGACAAACTGCCCATAAAGACATGTTGCAGATGGTCACTTTATGCACAAATCAAAGCAGTGTTACTTGTATATACTTACCACCCTTAGATGGTTCCCTGATTGGTCTTTTTACAAAGGTCTAACTTATATCCATCCCCAACATTTTCATATATATATATATATATATATATATATATATATATATATATATATATATATATATATATATATATACTATATATATATATATATATATATATATATATATATATATATATATATATATATATATATATATATAGTTGGATGCGAGGGGTCGCGGGTTAGAACCCTGGCCGAAAAATAATACACGCAACCACTATGGGTACTTCCTTACTTTCTTGATTTCAATTCGCTCTAATCTGATAAAGAACCTATAGTTAACATGTAAGACACATATTAAATGTATGTGTTACAATAGTGAATAGTTTTACAAAGAGTACGTCTTAGAGTAGTATAAGATGAAAGAGACTGTTCAAGATGATGATGATGATGATAATGTTGGTGATGATAACGATATGACATTTATTATTGTCATCGTCTTTATCGTTCACTGGTATCGTATGGTATCTGGTTCTCTGATATGATGATCAGTATGATCAAAGATTGTTCTATCCATCATTTAATCAAAACTGATACTGAGACAACTGTAAATTTACCTGAATGATTCGAGATTTAGTCATAAGATATTCAAGTGTTATGTGGTTTGCATGGACAAATACTTATATATTCAAGCGTTATGTTGTTTGCTCGACACAACTTTAGAATACGTATCAAAATAGTGTATTAGCTATGTAGTAGCACGGAATGGGTGTTGTGCCACATTTGCTAGCCAACCTTGTCTCTAGCCTCCATGACAAGCAATCCCTCCACACGACCCATAGATGTTTTGATTACTTTTTTGCCTAGGGATTGGTATAGGTTAGAATCTCGTACAGCTGTCTGTGTCCCCAGAATGTATTGAATAGGGATAAGCAGTCCCTCCAGTACTAATCTTTGCTTGTCTGCTGTGATTGTGGAAAGGAAACATCTCTGCAGAGAGAGTGAGTGATGATACTACTCAGATAGGCAAATGCAAGGTATGGTAGTAATCAATATATACACACTGTGCGAAGATTGCGTTTTTGTACTAGATTTGTACTGTTTTTGATCTGCAGCAGAACTGTTTCTTATTTGTGCTCGGAGATGTTTGTGATTTTTTATTTCCGCCAGCAAGTATCAAACTCGGCCTCACTGATTATTTCATCCTCGATTGCTACAGAATACAATTGTCTTATCGTATTGAGACTGTTCTGACTGGTCGCAAGCAATTCGAAATTGACGTGTACTCTGGAATGCAGTTACAGCGAGATTAGCTCCTACAACAATTCCGACTGGTGCACCTACAGTGAATGATGTTGTCGTAATTGCATTCACACCAAGACCAAAAGTTGCTGCCGAAGAGAGCCCGTAAATAGCATCTGCGACCAGACACATGCGCTTGTATTTCGCGAACATCGTGGTCCTCTTGGTAACTTCATCTTGCAGCTGTTGTTTCGCTTCGATTATTTTTTGCTAAGGGTCTGTCATAGTTCTTCTGTCGATAATACAACAACGAAATTTATCTGCACGACAGGGTGGCCTTTTCGGGTCTCATCAGCATGTGCTTGCGTAATACGCACTCGCACTTCTAGCCACATATTCTTTTTCACTCTCATAATGGTCAGGCAGTTATAAAAAAGCCCTCTGCCTCGGGAATAATTAAATCTCCGGCGATGGTGCGTTCTGGTGGTCTGGCACCCCTCTCATCCAAAAACGCACTGATTACTCCAGAAACTTTGACATCGAACGTTCGCCTCTTCCAGTTAGCTGTCACTCGAACAAGTGTGTACTTCTTGAGTAAGAGTCGAGACCTTTCTTTTCTCAGCTGAGTCAGCGTTGGTTGAAAATATTCGATGTTGAACTTACCTTGGTTGGAGACATCAGTGAATGCTATTTCGCCTTTGTAGAAACAATAACGGAGTGTTTTGCATCTGGTGCTCTAATCAAAGCTTCGGCGTTTTCACGATCTCGTTCGAAGACTCCAAGCTCGCCTCGAGTTGGTTATAGCATATCAGGGTGATACCAAATGGCAATTTCTACTTTTACCGTAACAAAATTATATGAAAGTTCATACACCACTTTGACGCAGATATTCCTTGAGTTGTTGAGTAAACTTGTTATCGATGTTAGAATCCGCTGACAAATGGTCCAACGCCACGTCGGTAAATTTTGCAAATTGATCACCACGTTTTGATTCCATCGCGCATATAATGACGATAAAAAATCTAATTTTAAACACAAACACCAAGCATGGTTGAGTACCCGTCAAGATAAACGTTAAGTGCTTCGAACTGAATTTCGGCCCTTGTGACTAATGATGATGATTATGCAACTGTGCAAAAAATATAGTTTCTTTTCCGCCTTCTGTATACGCGACATAACTGGTACAATATCACGATTAAGATACCGCTTATTATTTAGCAACATTGTCATTCGATTCCACCTATCTTTGCTTCTAGTTATGATAAAGAAGTATGATCCGAGCTCGCACACATTTAAAATGTAACTTGTAGGTCTATGAAAGACATTCCTTTCAAGAGCACCTAAAATAGGTTAACCATTTGCTAAGGTTAAGACGTTAGTGTTTTCCTCTCCTTATTTGATTAATGTTCTCATAATTATGATACGTTATCAACATAATTCTTTTATATAAACACAACCGACAAGATTCCACCATATTCAGCGACTTCAGCCAGGGCCATTGCGACAGCGCCTTTCAACATGACAATGAAATCTTGAATGTCCATGTTTGAAGTTTTCATTTTGTCAGTTCATCTTCAAAAATAACAAGCTCACTTGGATCGACGCCAATAACAACATTGCCTGTAAACTCGAACAAATCCGCTTTTGTAACAAATCTGCTCAGATCCACATCCACACCGTGTGGTAGAGCAGAGAAACCACCGTAAATGTCGATAGACATGGTTTTTTACGATCACACGTACTTACTGTGAAATCAATAAGTGTTTTCTGGGTTGGTGACCGCTGCATTACATGCATTTTTCTCAGAGCAAGGTGACAACGTTACATTGTAGTTTTATGTCCTGTGCTGCACACTGCTAGCCAGTCGTACAATTCCCGAGTTAGTAGTTGTTAACCTGCAATGTAAATGTATAATCCCTTTCTCCAATACCACGCATTCTTAGTAATTATTTAAAATTATTTACTGCAGTCAACAATTTACACAGTATGACACTGCGATTTAAGATTATCCAAATCATTGGATGGTTTAGTGACTATTCTGCATCTCCTAAGAGTAGGTAGGATTTTGAAAGAGATTTTAAAACATAATATGAAAACAGTTTCAAGAAATATACATTTTATGTATTCAAATGGCAACATAGCAAATTCCAGAAATAATGTGTACCAAAGCTTGATGTAGTCTACCGTTTATCAAGTATAGATAAAGCCTTAAAGATTATTGGACGACCTTAAAAATAAGCACAAATTTAATTACAGGCTGTATATTATAATTAATGTAATAATTGATCTTACATAACATGTAACATTTTCGAATTTTTCAATTTTAGGATTTTTCTGTAGCTGCTAAACAAAGGGATAATTAGGTAACTAATATTGAAAATTTACATTTTGAATTGTTGTGCCTTTAATAATTTCATGTCGGTGCGTTAGATTTGCACCATACTTCCTGTTTGAAACATGGAACACATCTTTGCATGTAACACCACAGAAATAGATTGGGCACATGATTGCACCTTTTA
>JAECUM010062754.1:0-34688 GCA_016617855.1 Megalonaias nervosa
TTATTCTAAACATACAGTACCTTACTGGATTATCGCAAAACATGCAAAGCCTTGCATATTTACTCGTTTCGTTAGCTTACCGTGAAACATTCAAGGACATTTGTGACATGCAACTTTCATTGGATTTACCTTGAAGTAAATCGTTTGAGTATTGGAACAGTCATTCTTCTGTGGTGCTAGCAGATAAACACATTAGGACCTTCTATAGGAATACTTTCGGAGCGTTTCCGGATTACTTTGAAATTATTTTTAATTCTTTCACTTTGTTTAACTTTATATTTTAGTGGAATTATATTTATATTTTGAATTATAGAATGCTTGTTGGGGTTATTTTTGCTTTTCTTGTTACCTAGTTTAAGCCCCTAGGACGTAACATAGAAAATTGGGGTGTTCATATCCGATCTTAATTTATTTCAATATTTTTGAAGTTTTAATCTTTCAGAGATTGTGATATTTCAGGAGATCGACTTTGTTTTTGAAATTTGAATTTCACTGTTTGAAATTTAGAAGTTTCTGTTATTTTGATTTCACAGTTGGGAAAATTTAAGTGAAGCCAGCAAGTTTCACGATGACATCCAAAGTAGAGAATTTTATTGCAGAGCCTACCCAGTACAAACTAGAGTCCTTAAAATAAGGATGAGTTACTTGAGATTACAAAGAAGTATGATCTTTCTGAACTAAAAGTTTCTTTTGCGAAACAAGAGATCAGGAGTCTGTTGATGCTTTATTTGGTGTAAAAAGGCGTTATTGATGTTGGCTTTCTGGATTTGATTAAGAAATCTGCGTCTGGTGCAGACAGGAAATTAAGAGCATTGAAGGAAAAGAACCAGACGAAAGATGAGTTTAAAAGCTTCGGCTTCAGTAGAAATAAATGAAATTAGACTAAGAAGAGAGCGATAAAGAAACGGAAGAAAAAGAGAAATGCAGAAGGTACAAATCTAAATGCTAAAAAGAAAGGAGGAGATAGAAAATCAAGACAGAAAGGAGGAGAGGCAAAGGGAAACTATAGTTGAGATTAAAGGAACTGGAACTGACCAGTAAAGCGCACTCTCATGAAATTACGGGTTCATTTCTTTTTATATTGCCAAACATATCAAGCACATCCTCCCTCCTTTTAAAAAAAAAAGAGGTAGACGAATATTGTCTCAGTTTTGAGAAAATTGCATAAACATTTAAATGGCCGAAAGATTATTGGACTTCATTGTTACAAAATATGTTTACTGGTAAAGCTACTGATATCTATACTTCACTCTCGTCTGATCAAACTGGTAATTATGACGTGGTCAAAGAATGTCTTGAAGTCTTTTGAGATGGTGCCTGAGGCCTATCGCCAAAGCTTTAGAAACCGTAGAAAGTAAACGACACAGACTCCTCTTGAATTTTTATGGGATAAAGAAAGATTTTTTAATATATGGTACAGCCAAGAAGGGTGACAAAGATTATGATAATCTTATATCTGATTGAAGAGTTCAAGAATTGTGTCAGCAGCCACGTTAGAACTTACATTGATGAAAAAGGGTTTGTACCTTTAGAGAAGGCAGCTAGTACACCTGATGATTATTCTTTGATTCACGCGATTGCGTTTATAAATAAATCATCCTTTAAACAGATTTTTGTTAAGAAACCATTTTAGTCTAATGTGAGTACTTACAAGTTTCAAACTGGTATAGTTGTAAAGAATCAAAATTCTGATAAGACGTATCAGAAATCCTTCCCTCTTTCCACATGTACTCATTGTAAGTGGAAATGGCGCGTTATTTCTGATTGCTATAGAGTTCAATAAACAACATAATTATAACAAAGCTGTTCCAATGCTCGTGTTTCTAAGAGGTCATGGTCATGTACTGAAAGAGATAGTGTTGTTGCGGTTAGCTTACCCCAGTCTTACTTTGGTATGATTTGTTGGTAATTTAAATGAGGCTACTCCAGGTAACATAATGAGAGACACAAAAGCTTCTGAGAGTCATTTGTTATTAAGTACTTTGTCCGTTTCTGAGAGGTCTTCTAGCGAAAGTGTTCTAATACAGGTAGTAAAGTGTGGATTTGTTAATGTTCCTCTCCATTGTGTTAATATGTCATCGGACTTACTTTCGGGATCAGTGACTATAGGAACTGTCACTTCGTTGCCTATTCAGGGCGTTCATTCATTACTAGGTAATGACCTTGCTGGAGATAAGGTAGTGGTTAATCCACTTGTAACTGACAAGCTCTGTGTGGATCAAAGAGTTTATCATATTAAAGTTGGAATCCCTGATTTATATCCAGCTTGCGCAGATACTAGATCTATGACAATGAATGCTGTTGAGAATGATGTTGATCAGGATATTATTCCTTTAGCTGACACATTTATGGGTCAGGGTTTTAATGAGGTCACATTTTCTCTAAGTTTGGATCAATCAGGAAGTCTTGATCAAAGTGATGCTCTTTAGCTGCACATTTTCTGAATTCTAATCAGGGTGATGAAAGACAACAACTAATTGGAGAAAACATTTGGCAATAACCTTGAGTTTACTGGGCCTACTTCGTAACATTTAGGAGTATGATGGAACTTGTTTCTTTTCTTCGTTCGACTTCACAATTCATTTCTACAACTTCTAGAATTTCATAAACGTGTTTGTTAATAGTAAGAGTGAAAGACCATTGGTTACTAAATAAGAGGCAATAGAGAAAACGGTGCTAAGCACGTTCATTGTCATAGCCACATGCACACATGGGAGAGTTAACTATATTCACTCTGTATTAAGGTGACTTTTGACAGTATCACAATGCGGTATTTTGACAGTATCACAATGTGGTATTTTGACAGTATCACAATGCGGTATTAGGCCCGTAAGTTGAATGAAATAAATATTTCTCAAAGATATAAAGATTAGGAAATTTCGGATATCTTCAGGGAGAAAGTCCCAACGACGAGTCGTACGTTGGAGAAAGGAGGTCTAAAAAAAATAACTGCAGTCTGGCAGGCGCAATGCGTTGATTGTTTTACGTACACGATAATGAAATGCCTCGTGTCTCTTTTGTGGAAGAAGGTCGCTTTTATTAGGTACCTGAGTATTTATACATGCATAATTTGCTCTTCATCTTTCCTTTGCGCAGGAGTATTCCAATCTGTTTGTGCTTAAAGAAGAGCTCCCTTGAGTAATAAATAAGTGCATCTTCCATTTACGTTTTGTCTAATCTGTTCGACTCATCTATGAGCAGTTACATCAGACTTGATAAATATTCTAAAACTGGACATATGAGCAGTATTCATAGTTTAGCTAAAGATGTCCTGCGAATGGAGATTTTAGTCTTGCGCAAAGTGTCTATGACTGGTAACAGGAAGCAAATACATATTTTCAAAAGAGAACTTAGAATAGGAAAAGTCGGTCTGCCTAATGAGATTAATAAAATGTCTATTTTCCAAGAATTAAAAGTAACAAGCATGTTGTTTGCCCATGCATTAAGTTTTTCAGCATCATTGTTTGTAATCCATTGTACTTTTGAAGGGTCTGTAGAACAAATTGCATGAGATTATCATCAGCATATAGTGTCGCAAGCGATTTGAAGTTATGTGTTATATCTCTGATATAAAAGATAATAGTAAAGGCCCTAGCATGGAACCCTGGGGAACCCCAGCAGTTACCTGACATTTTGATGATTCTGAAGTCCAATAGAAAACTCTCTGGGAGCGATTTGATAAGTAGCCTTCGAGCGTGATAGAAACTTACCGGCAATTCCATATTTTGAAATTTATAAAAATTATACTGTATCAAAATATTATGTCAACATCTTTACTGAGTCATGGAACGTTAAACGCGTGAATTCATTCGAATCAAGAGAAGAACATCTTTTGTGATAACACTGAATTACTTCACCAGTTATAGAACGGCCTGGAAGAAATCCAGACTGTTGTTTATTTATGCACCAAATCATTTTCATGCAAGAAATTATATACATGTCTGAATATAATTCTTTCAGAAACCTCAGACACAGCTAATTAGATTTATTTATCTATAATTAGATGATAGCGTTTTTGTTTCCTTCCATATAAATCGGCATGACATGCGTTATCTTTCAGTGTGCGGGGAACATAATGGTTACAGCTGATTTATTGATAAATATTTACAATGTCACTGATATTTCTTCAACTATATTTTTAACAGTTTATGAATAATTTGATTGGGTACAGTGACTTTCGGCTTTATTTAGTGTCAAGACTAGTTATTACATTTATAATTTCTTGTTTATGTTTTAAATAACAGTTTGATCTCTAACTTCAAAATGCGGTAACTGTTTATAATTATTTATTATTTCTTGGACAGTTATATTTTGAAATACTGCTTCATTATGCGATATCAACATTCCCGTTAGACCTTTAATACTACATATATATAGGATATATATATACACTCTAATGTTAGTCTTTGAAACACCCTCTTCCCAATCCCAATATATATTTACCAATCCGTTGTTTCACGTGACGTCATAAAACATGTGCTCTTCCATATCCGCCATATTGATTGCCTAGCCACGCAAACCGATACCTAAAAACATTGTTCCAACCACATAATTATGAAGGCACATATCATTTTGTGCGTGAAAATATCTTAATACACCACGATCTGTTGTGTATGACAATTGTACAAGACCGAATTCGTGACTTCGCCTCTAATTTCTTCAATTAAATACCGACATTTCAATCCTCTTTGTTATTCTTCATAAACAAATAGATCCATCAATAAACAGACGTATAAGCTAATGGAGACACAAACAAGTACAACATGTAATGATTTTCAATATTCTTGAGCTGAAATCAATAATTTCCTTATCGTTCAAGTTAAAAAGTCAATTGTTAATATGTAATTTCTTATTTCTGTAAGCATTTCAAGAATACTCGATTTTGACATTAGACGCAAAATCATGTTCCGTTTGGCAATTGCTTCATTTTAATACACTGAAGATGAAACATCTTTGAACAGTTCTCGCTTTTATTCAATATCATCCTCAGTTCACGATGTGCACCACAAATACAAGAATTGATTGTATTAATTAAAATTGGTTTGTCAGCTGTCTTTGGCACAACCACTTGCTTTCGTGACAAGTATTTGTATATACAAGTTTTGGCATAATACACAGGCTATTAAGCTCCGTAACTGATATTGTATTAAATTGTTTTAATAAAACATAAACCCACCGTTTTTATTTCGTTTTAAAGGCGTGCACTGTGTATGACTTCCAGTTCACTGTTTACGTTAGTTACTTTGGACGTAACTATTTATGGAAGTTAGTATAAATTAGTTCTCCGTACAGTTTATATAGAAATAAACGCAACTGGGTCTGATCACATGATTATGTTCTCACCAATGGAAATCTTCCCGTCATTTATCAACTGATGCAACTGCAATTATATTAACATAATGATTAAACGTAACTACCTTTTTATTAAATAAATACTATAATTCTTATTCACTGTGACAGTAATACGAAAATAAAATAAATTTTAAACAATAGGAAAAAGAAATTGTACTTACCACTGTAACTCAGTTTAGAAACAATATAATTCGTGGTGTATTTACATAAATGCGCCTCAATGTGATGGGACCAAATCTCCTTTTTCTAGGAAGCATTATGGATGATATGAAAAGGAAAATGCTTAATATTTGTTACGAGCACTTTTGAAAGCATAGTCTTTACGATGTTTTATTATGATTTAGCACTTAAATTGAATTATGAGTTCAATTATTCCTTGCACTGCTTACGTTACATTACGACAGCTTTGTTAACAATGCAATTATGAAGGAAGCGGTACGTAAATTGGGGTTTATAATTAAGTAAAATCGTATGTCTCTATAATGGTTTGATTCTAACTTGTTTTTTTTTTTATTTTCGAGCTTGGTTTCAGTTAGGAATTCTTTGTGTGATTTACTAGATTAGACTTAACTACTGTGTCATCTTTGATCCGGAGATTGCAAATAAAAATAAATAAAAGTAACACTTTCCAATGCAATGGTGGAAAACACAGAATACGTAATTTTAGCATTTGTGTCTAGATAGCACAACAAAGATCATTTGTTGGCATTTTAACAGAAAACGAATAGTACGCTGTGTCAGCGTGACACTCGTAAGCTCTTCATAATTTGTTATAAGAGATCCGAGCCTAAAATCTGTTGTAAATGTAAAAAGGGAACACGATATATTAATATTACTATTATCTGCAAATGTAACTCACATAGTAAGATTTAATCGACGCACACGAAAGTGTAACGTTCTATGAATATGCTTTGTTTCAGAAAGTACTACCCTGAATCGATATCCGAACTTTGGGGCAATAGATCTTACGGAAATGGTAAATGAGCATAAAATATTAGAAAAAAATGTTTCCTATGCGAGAAATATCTTACAAATTAAAACAACAGGTTGGTAAAAAGAAACAGCTGTTTTACAATAATTAGAGGTAGGAGAAGAACATATAAGACAAGGAAGAAGGACATTATCATCGTAAAATATATGTTGTCGAGCTTAACGATTTACAGGGATACATTACATATCCAAATCTTATTTTGAACTGGAAATGGACTTAGCAAGACCAAAAAAGTAAATGCAATCTTTAGAATCAAAAAAAAAAAATAAAAATGCTGTGTCAGACATCGGGCCTTTAATTTTCATTCACTTTAAAACAAAGCTTTTTTTATTAGCCCTGCTGCGTTCATAGAACAATTTCAAGAAGACTGACCTTGTAAACAAAATGGTCGCCGATTTCCGTTGTAAAGACACGTAGAGACTCTCAAACGCGGTTTTATCAGCACTAAAGTTAGGACCTACATGACTCTGCTTGACCTGTTGATGGATGTGTGGTTATTTTATTATTCAACATTACAACATAAATAAAGTATTGAGGTACAAATGACGGGATTGCTAATCTCGAGCATAGTTTATTGGCACGATAAAAGCTGATTTTAATAATAACAACAAACACAAGAATAATGAGACAATTAAGACAACGGCATACAATAGATCTTACGGAAATGGTAAATGAGCATAAAATATTATGTGACAAATTTTGCAAACGTTCATACAAGACTGTCTTACATAAGAAATAAAACATTGCTGAAAAAGTAAAAAGTCTCTCAGTTCGCAAAATGGAGCGCTTAACACATGCTCAATTGCTTTTCTATTCCAGAGATTCAAAGTATCTTGCGGTGTGGTCTCTTTGCACTTTGAAGAATGTTCCAGGTATTTGAACCCTCCTGAAATCGGCATGATACAGTCGCCACAGGATAATGCTCATTATCGATTGGTCAAATCTATGACAGAAGCCAAGCCCATTCTGATTGACGCAATTGATTCTGTCTTGTGAACCTGGGAAATACATACAACCCGATGTAAGTGCACATGACACCCATGGACGTATGATGGTCTCGATTGTAAAGCGAGTTCGATATATCAGAAAAAATATCGCTTGAATTTCGTTTTTGTCGGCAAATAAGCACGGATCTTCTCGAAGGAACTTGAAGGTCACTGGATCAGTTCTGTATCCCACCCCTAAATCTCCTTCCATAATCTTGACACCGTCTTTGATGGCCATTTCGAATAAACTGTCCAGCTTTTCCGTGCGAAAACGTACTGATGCGTCCATCCACACGACAAACCCATATTCATTTAGTACAGTCTGCAAAAGAGAATAATTACAGTGACAGCGTGACTTTTGTCAGCGTCCATTAGTATTATTATTATTAGTAGTAGTAGTAGTAGTAGTAGTAGTAGTAGTAGTAGTAGCTTCCTGTTAAGCTTATATTATTGTGTTGCTTATCACATAGCACGTTATTGCAATTTAACTATTTTCTATTGCCCAATAGTAGTAGTGGTGATGATATTGGTTCTGGTGCAATTCGGTGTCCACTTTCCTAGTCACTGATAGCCAGTTTTGTGCAGAAAAAAGCATATGGACTACATCATCATCCCCAGAATGATGATGACGATTATCTATTTATTTATTTATTTATTTATTTATTTATTTATTTATTTGTGTGTGCTTTTAGTGTGGATTGCGATGATGATAATTCCTCAAAGCAGAACATACACAGGATGATAAAGTGTATAACAATTTTGTCTTATCCCTAATAGACTGTAATGTTCTTATTCTGGAATGGAAGACTATTCGATGATAAAAATGGCCAGTTCACACGTATAAATGACTTTGGCTGCAGTATAGTTGATTATATGGTATGTTCTTCTGAAATATTAAGCTATATTACAGGTTTCGGAGTTTCGACTCGCGATGAATCTACGCGTTTTCCTATAAATTCTTCATTTAGACTAAATCACTATGTGGGACCTGAAAATAGCACTTTTCAAACAAAAACCATAGTTGATGAATAGAAAACTAATACTGATAATTCCACCCTTCGTAAATGGGAATACTTCGGTCTTACAGAAGACAATATACCATTATCTGAATGAATGTTTAATGCAACTTATGAAGATATTAGGAATGATCTTTTCAGATATTCCGAAACTGATATCGAGGTATCCCTGAGAAAATGGGCCAATCTATATCAGAATATAGGTTTTATTTTTTCAGGGTGGAAGCAAGGCGCCTGATACCATAACAACACAGCCTCCTTGATGGGATAAAGACTGCGATAAGGTCAAACATACTTTAAAAAATACTGTTTATGACGTTTCAGATTGTCAAATACTGAAACTGACCTCAAGATATATAGAAAGAATAAACAAGTGTTTAAAACACTTGCTGCACTGAAGGAAATATCCACCAGAGAATATCAAATTACTAAATTAACTCAAGCGAGGAAAAACACTCGACAAATTGGCATATTTTGAAACAGGTAAAGCATTATTCCCAAAATGAATTGGCACGCATTTCCCACAAAATTGATATGATTATTTTAAATCTTTCTTTAAGATGTCATTGTCAGAGTTTGCTGACTCGAACAACATTGTATTCGTGTTAGGAAGAACTTCTCACAGGATGATGACTTAATTGCGCCTCTTGCAAACAATGAAATTATGAGAAGTTTAGGTAAAACCAAAACCAGATCCATTCCCTGACATATTATATGCTCGTTTTTATTAGTGCATGACGAAAACATTATTACCATTCATTAACGCTCTATTTAACGTAATCTAGTGATTTTCCTATATAGTTGGAGAAGAGTATTATTTGTCATATAAACAGTTTACGGTTGAATGCAATAGGTGTGCATTTAATTCAGGAGGTATTGTTTATTTGGTAGAGGATGAATTCCATTACGTTGTGCTTGATCAGCTCTCGACCATCTTAGAAGGAAATACTTTAATGGACTTTATTATCCCTATCCGTCTGCAGAAAAGTTTGTATCCCTGATGAGTCATAATAATATATTAATTATTAGAAATCATTCTTATTGTATAAATTCAGCTTTTTGTCTGAAACTATTTTTGATAACTCATGCGGTCAGTGAATGGATATACTTAGGGGTATTTTATTAAATTGTGTATGAATCCGTATCCTGAACTCCATATATCATTTATATACACCATGGTGCACTTACCATTTATATGTATTTTGCAATATGGGCAGGTGGACTAAATTTCTGAATGAAGCATTCTTGGTTATTATTATTTCAAAGTGGAAGGATATTCGACCAAACCGATATTCTTGAAGATGCAACATCGGAAGCAGCATGACTCCGTGTTCCGTGTAGTCAAAAAGACGTGCACACATTATCAGAGAATATAGGAAATGGTAAAGGTTAGACACTTAGTCACTTCATCCGATCGGTGTGGTATATTTTGGAGAGTGGGGGTGCAATACTTTACTAGCAGTACAAATTTAATTAATCGATAGGCCCCTTTACAATAAAATCCGGAACAAACAGAAAGGCAAATAAAGATCCGAAGAACAAGCTGACAAAAATACATAGACCCTCAACAGGCAGACCAACTACTGGATCATGAAGAAGCATTCACGACAACGTGAATATGCATATATGAAGAGAGGTCGTATCTGACACGTATGGTAATATTAGGACAGAATTGTTGAGTAAAAGTAATAAGATTGAAACTTTCTCTAAATTGTATTAAAAAGTAATTTTTCATTAAATTCTATTGGAAGTAATTTTCACTAAAATATATTGAGATTAACTTTATTTATTTTCGTATTACAACTATATGCTATTTTAATAAAGTTACAAGCAAGTGCAAATCCCCCCTCCCGTATTATACATTTTGTTTCTGTATGCCAAGTCAGCAAAACTAGTATTCCTAAATTGTGTCAGTACTTCGTGGCTAGATTCTTAACATTTTTTCTGACTGAGTAAGCTGTATGATTCAACCATTTCCCTGAAATGAATAAATGCTGATGATGCAAATTTTGACGTAAGCGAACACTCGATTCCATTCGAGACGGACTCACACAGGCCGACCGCTTTTCCAAATTTGGCCAGGAGCATGCTCAAATCAGTATAAATAAAGAAGAGCAGCCTGTGTAGATCAGTCCGCTCTGTCAAGAATCAGAAGGTTTCGTTCGTCTTTCTTACAGGCAAGAATCGTTTGTGTTCGTAAATTTCTTTAAAGAATAAGAACTTTTAATGTTAGAGATTTCTACGGTAAACTTCATAGTTTTGCAACATTCTTGTGAGTTCTTTTTATTTTATGTTATAATGTAATGGAATGTTTAATTGTTTTAATGAATTTATATTCATTTGTATTTGTGGTAATTACTATTGTAAAAGACGAATTCGCTACCAACTTCATGTTTAGATTTAATTTGGAAATACAATATTCTTTAACTAATAAAGAATAATGTTTAGTAATCTATTCCAAATTAGTATTCTATTTTAAATTTAGTAAAAAACATTTCTTCAAAATGATTGTTGCATTAATCGCAACTATTGAATTTTATACTCTTTGGCTCTCATGAATTTATTCGATATTTAATTATCTGTATTATATTCTAATATGCAGAAATTATACAAGTGTATGAAGTTGGTAAGCTCGAAGGAAAAGTATAATTTTATATGAATTTCGTGTATTTTAAATATAAAGGATTTATAAGATGTATCTCTAGAATGTAGCATTATATATCTCTATATATCAATTATTTAAATAAAAGTCCGTTCTGTCAAAGAATCAGAAGGCTTCGTCTGTCTTTCTTACAGTCGATCCCGTCGTACCTCCTCATTGCCAAGTTCCCCAAAAGAATGTGCCGTATCAACTCCGTTATGAGTGACACCTTCATCTTTAAGACAGCCCGAACTTTCTTCTCTCTCTCACTCTCTCTAATCATGGGTAAAGACTTCTCTTAAAGTTTCTAGTATTTTCTTCTCATAGCAGGGAATGAGAAGAAGGTTATCATATGATAACAACAAACTTTTCATAACAAGTACCACGAACTTTCCATAACAGTAATATTCTTGGAGCGTATTTTGATACTCTAAATATTTTTCGGATTCAGTGTTAGTCGTGCAGATGCAATACAGATAAAGGCATAGATACGCTTGACCTGCAAGGAGTGAGAGAGAAAGGGAAAAGCTTACCTAAGACCTAATAATGTTTCCTTACCTTAAATACTTACAGCATGTTTTCTGTTTTCTAATTTCATGGTGTTTGTTTTTATTTTTGTAATCATATCATTATATGTTTTTTAAGTGTTGTCAAATGTTGTAAAGCGCTTAGAGCTTCTAAAGATTAGGCGCTATACAAAGTCCTCATTATTATTATTATTATTATTACCTGTGCAATTAGTGGTTTGAATGTGTATCCTTTCAGAATCTTCACATGTTCTGGATACTTTTCAAATGGAAATAATCTGTATTCGCAGCGACAATGCTTTCTCACCTGAAACAGAATTTCTTTAAAGTCTTTAAATTGCAGAAGATTTGGGCCCCCATCAACCTTTTAATGCCAGCCTAATTTCATTCGTGACTGCAAAACTTTGCAATCAAAGGGTTTTCTTCAGTTCTTTAATTTTCCTGATGTGGTACTACTTCTATTTATAAATCTTCACGGCTATAAAATATAGCGGAAAGGTTCCATTCTCAAACTCTTCGAAATGAAATAGCACGGGAATAAATGTAGACTTACAGAATGTGGGAACTAGAGGAACAAAATAAATCTTCCTGATTATGAATATAATTAAGTTTTCTTATCGCAGGAATTAAGATTAAGTACATTTTCCTTTTGTTATGGTGACAACAAATTGATTAGTTCCCTTTCATAAACCTGCATGGTAAGACATTCATTTGAGATTTTGTCATCTCATATGTTTTCTTTAGTTGTCTTCTATTTCTTTTATAAAATTATGAACTATCTGACTCAGTGACTTTAGTCACATAATTAACTATTTAACTATTTCTTGACATTTACACTTCGATTTGAAATATAATTAAAATGACGTATGTTAAATGATAAGAGGAAAACAGCCACATTAGATTATTGATGTTTCAGCATAAATTATTAGATTAGGTATTTCATAATTATGTTTAACGAGACAAAAGCAAATGGACCGCTCCAGTGGCCTAAGTGGTCAGAGTGTCCGCCTAGGATGCGGTAGGTCGCGGGTTCGAACCCCGGCCAAGTCATACTTAAAAAGTCAGACGTATAAAAATGTCTGCGGTATGATGCCCCAGTTCTAGAGATCACTATAAACTGCCAGAATGCAGACATCATAGCGATATGACTGAAAATATTTTAAAGCTATGTTAAAAATCCAAATCACACACACACACACACACACACACACACACACACACATGCATATGAAAGACTGTTTAGTCCCCGGTGATGGGAGCCAATTACCTTGCCGAAAGACATGCCACTATATTCAACCCCAGCATGTCTGTGCAGGATTTTAAGCGATAGTTCGCTGTTGGTGAATCCGGGAACGGTAACCACTGAGCCATTGTAGATTTCGGTGTGAGTGCGTGTCTGTGTAGTTGTTGTTGTTGTTGTTGTTGTTGTTGTTATAGGGTTTAAAGCCATTTTTCAGCACAAGATAGGATATACATGGCGGCCAGTATTAATGGTGGAGGAAGAACCCTGGAAAATCCCGGGAAGAACCACCGACCCACGAGAAGCTACTGGCAGGCTTTCTCACGTACCCACGTTAGCCGAGCCTGGACTCGAACTCACGCAAAAGGAGGTGAGATGGCAGTGATCCGTAACGGTCAGCGCTTTAGACCACTCGGCCACTCGGGGCCCCCGTGTCTGTGTATGTGATGCAGATAAATATACGCATCGAAAAGTAATGTCTTAGTAACATACCATCTCCTTTTCGTTCTCATTGAGTCCAATGTCGTAAAAGATAAATTTCAGATTCTTGTATTTTGGAAATACCACACTGTGAAGGTTCTGTATTTGAGCCTGGACTTCCAGAAAATGATTTGAAGATGCTGCAGTCACAACAACAGGAATCATGGGATTTGGAAAGTCAACAAAGTTTATGTCAAGGCCGAGCTCTTGTAGGTAAGGACCGGAATCTCCGATAGGATAATTTTGAATAAAATGACAGTTTTCCTCAAATGTTCCCCTAAATTTACTATCTTCCCAGCAGGATAGCGAATCTTTGATACCGAATTTTCTATAACTGTCAGAAACACTGTATGTTTTCATTTGCCTGTGTCCATTCTTTTCCCTATGACGTGTCATAGCGGCACCGAATTCATCCCCCTTATCTTCAACAGATAAATTGAACTTGTATAAGAAGCTGTAACCTGCAGGAAAACTGGCATCTGAGTTCTTCCTTGGGGACTTGAGATGAACCTTGTCTGGTCGAATGGAGTAGATTCCAACTGTGCAGGAATACGAATCGTTTAATGCAAATATTAATGTAATGTGTACTTAACCTTAAATGTAAATATAATGCGATACCTAAATGGACAAAGGGAATACTATTTTCTGAAGGGAAGTGCGCATTAAATATGCTGGCAACACGGGCACGCGTATTTTTATAATCTTTACCAGAGGTGAATTTAAGTTCCATTCCACAGTTTCGTAAATTGCAGAGGGTATAATTTTTGTTGCATATCATAAAGATGGTCAGATTTGGAGCGAACAAAAGCAATAATAATGTCTCAGTAATCTTTGATTGTGTTAACATGTGTCATAGAGTATCATACCTATTAAGAGTATATGATCTGAATCGCTCAGCTGCATATTGATCTGACTCATTTGGAACGCTAATCTGGTTATCTCATAATAGCCGGCTAAAAGCGGGTAAAACAACTAAATGACCTGATAATTTGTTTTTCCCCTGCGAGGAAACAGATAGTTGTCAGTTATAATTAAATCCTTGGGGGAAAAGTCTTGTTTCAGACTGCAATGCGGATTGAAAATAGTATACTGCTTGTTGGCTTTTTTATTATTCCAAATTAGATGGAGTTCATTTTTCAACGTTTTACAGAAACTGTTGGTGGTTTATTTAAATGCAGTGCATAAGAATAGTGTATGACTCTTAAGACGGCTCATACACTGTTCTCACTCATTTCAGTCAAACTGCACAGATAAGCAGACAGCATAACCACCTAAATAGTGTATGACTCTTAAGACGGCTCATACACTGTTCTCACTCATTTCAGTCAAACTGCACAGATAAGCAGACAGCATAACCACCTAAATAGTGAATGACTCTTAAGACGGCTCATACACTGTCCTCACTCATTTCAGTCAAACTGCACAGATAAGCACACAGTATAACCATCTAAATAGTGTATGACTCTTAAGACGGCTCATACACTGTTCTCACTCATTTCAGTCAAACTGCACAGATAAGCAGACAGTATAACCACCTAAATAGTGTATGACTCTTAAGACGGCTCATACACTGTTCTCACTCATTTCAGTCAAACTGTACAGATAAGCAGACAGTATAACCACCTAAATAGTGTATGACTCTTAAGACGGCTCACACACTGTTCTCACTCATTTCAGTCAAACTGCACAGATAAGCACACAGTATAACCACCTATAGTAGTTATTGCGAAGCAGCAACCAAATGTACATGCATGGAAGTTCATCAATCACTTTTAACATAGGCAACTGTCATTTTCTTAAAGCTGTAATCACTCATGGGCTTGAGAATTCTTTCCCTTTAAAACAAATTGCAGTCACAAGATGGTCTGCGACTGTCACAGAAGTTGATCATTTTTTGTCACATTTGATAAAACAAATCAGCCATACATTGCGAATCTATGCTTATATTTCTTTATTTACTCATCCCGAAAACAAGCTGTTCGTTTCTTTAACGAAGTTGAGTAATATAATTAACAAAACCCGAATCCAGGTAAAGGTGTCTTGTTTGCACTTACATATAATTACGATTAGAGCAGGAGACACAAACAGTGTTATAAAAAGTTTCGGGTTTCTTTGCACCATTCTTTGCTTCCAGTATCTGAAAATATACAACAGAAAGTTTGTAGCAGAATCTCTTTCATTCATATATCAAAAAATAACAAAGATCATATAGTTCTCAAGGACGTACACTTATTGCAAAGTATACTTGACGTGCTACTCCTTAATAACCAATCTACCTGGTAGCATTTTTATTAATTGATATGTAGTACAGAAAGGTAGTCGAAAAAACAATATGCAAGACAAAATAGACCCAATATAGTTCTGACAAAGTCTTCCACTTAGAGAGTCACTTTAGTAATGATTTTGTTGCAGTAAATTACCAAAGAGTTCACAGTTTATATATATAATTTAAACGAAACTTTTCTGTACAAACAAGGTCAGAATACTGTGGTTGACGAAAACCGTTTCTTTCTCGGATTAGTCCAATAAAGGATTATATTTTTAATTAGGGACGAGTCACAAGAAAATGATTACAACAGGAGGTCAGACACATGGATCTATTACTGAATTTTTTCTAGATCCTGCCCACATCGTGCTCTGTTACTGGCTTTTTCTGATATCAAAATTGTTTTTTCACTACTACACGATCTGCAGATGTCTTTCGTTGCACACCAAATGAGTTCATATTCCAAAGTCAGTGATTGCGCCTACAACAGCTGATACACCTATTCCAATCCTCAACTTCAAAACAAATACGTGACAAACATTGTACCCTCAGATAAATTTTCAAGCTAAAAGTTAACTAGAACAAAATTAAATGGTTTCGTTAATTGTTTAAAAGCTTTACATATGTTTTCCTTAATTAATTGTATCGATGTCTCAAATCAACAATAAAAATCTAAATTTTATCGGTGATATACCTATAGCAAAAAGAAAAGACAATTTAACTGAACCTTACATGCATATAAGAAACAGCTTTAAATCTAAAATATAAAGAATTAAAAAATTTGCATTATTCTCAATCAGTGATCAATCATATTCAAATCAAATATATTTGCCTCTTTTTGTAACTCGAGACGAAACTAATTAAATTTAAGCAGTCAGTTTGATATCTATCTACCTTTTCTATATATCCTGTAAATCTCCTTGATGCAATACGCGGCATTTTACGAGTTGCAAATTAATAATTATATTATGTTTTTCCCAAATGAAAGATGATTATTATTGTTTTCAATTTGTAATCCATTCAGTAGAATTTATTATATATATATATATATATATATATATATATATATATATATATATATATATATATATAGTACTTTTTTAAAGAATGAATGAAAAAGGAAGAGAGGAAGTTAACAATTTGCATTGCACTGATTAGTTTCTGGACATTTAAAGTGTTATGTAAATAATATTCAAGAGGTAGATTCACACGTGAAAACAACTCGAGAAAACAAAAACAGCTTTCTAGGCGATATTATCACATTTAATTAATAACACCCGTGCATGTATTAAAAAGACTCTCCAGTAAGAAAGAAACTTATATACACGATCTATGTAAGCTAAAACAGAATCAAATAATACAAAATATTTCAGATTATTCATTTAACACGTGAGTCAGCAATGACTTTTCAGTTTTAAACTGCGTGCAAAAACAGAAGGCTAATAGCACTACGTGCATAATCAGTTGGAGTGGTTTCCTCTCAAATTACAGACATGGGAAAATATTGCAAGTGTCAAAATAATGACGGATAGACCATTCCAGTACAATGACCTGTGACAGACTTTAAATTGTGTGTGCTGTGACACCGCTTCCATCATACTTGTTAGAGATTTCATGTTAATCAGGTATTAGATATGCATGGCGTTCTTACGGATACATGACTACCACTCTTGTATGCTTTCGGGGATATAAAGATAAAAGTTAAAGAGCACAAACGTACAACAAACTTTCATGAATTTAAATGATTAGTTATCGTCACTGTAAACGGAAATTTAAGAGACCTGAAGTCTGAAGAAAGACTCTCATTAATCCAAACAAAACCATAAAAGGGACATAACTATCAAAACAATAAGCCAGTGGTCAAATAAAAAAAGGTATCAAACTAAAGTTAGAGATAACCGTTGTTTTCTGTTAAAGCAAAGAAATAACAAATTACTACGTTCTATTGAAAATTACGAATCCTGTAACTTCACAGTCACCTATTAATTTAGCAATTCAGATAACGCTAGTAATTTAAATTCACTTCATATCTAAACTTATATCAACAGTATCAACAGATGAAACAGGTAAATATTGTATAATAAAACAGGTGATATCAATAGTCCAGATTTCTCAGTAGCTGTTAGCAGTCTAATGTCATGCATTTTATACCGCTTTTAATCCACTTCAATGACACGTAATAAACACACAAAGAAAATTAATAAAGAAAATAATGAACTTAGAATAGATGTTAAGTTTTTCTCTTTCTGACTTATTTAAAGGTACTTCAAACAAACTTCTTAAATCACAGAATCTAAATATTGTCACTTCTACTTTCGTTTTAGATGGATCCTTATTAAGAGTTTTAGAAAAAAAAAAGTTACAATCTCATTTAAATTTAACCGAAAGAGAACATGTTTTGAAAACTTAAATATTTATTTGTGTCAAATTCAACATCGATACCATTTTAACTGTGAAAACTTGTACTTTATTATTTAGTGAGGCAACTTCCATGCGATTTTCATAACAACTTGATTTTAATTCTTCAGCCTTGTTAAAACAAGTAATTAAGTGGGTTTTTTTATATCTCTTATTGGTATCTTTACACTTCTGTTCAAATTTCTGGGTAGATATTACTATCCTGGACAATACGTTTGCCACATTTGTGAATGTGCAGGAGAAAATATCAGTTTCGATTTTATTATAGTTGCCTTGTCATTGAAGTCAAAAGATATGCTGATAAACTCATCATCTGTTTTATATTTCAGAACAAAATCTTCTCTGATGCTTTTCTCACTAATTGTTTTATTAATGTTACATTATTTTTATGAAACTGTGGCAAAATAGAAGAAACAGTCTGGATGACTTCATATCGAAAGCAAACAAAATCCATCCTTCAATGGTATTCACATAGGAGTCTCCAAATCAAGCCATGTTTTCTTCTGGATACGACAACCAGACTGATAGAAATGAAACTCCGCAAAGACGTCTACTCAGAGCCAACTGATAAACATAATTATCTTCGGCCATTCAATTGTCATCCAAAGCAACGTATTCAGAACATCGCTTATAGCCAAGTACGGAGGATAAGCAGAATTTGCTGCGACGATGCAACATTCCAAAACGGGTCTACAGAGTTCTCTGAACATTTTATGAATCTGTTCTACGACAAAACCTCAGAGCAGGGGCATCACAAATGGCTAAAGAAACAACCCGCAAAGACATACTAAAAAATAAAGAAAATAAGGATGATCGGATATAATCAAGACAGCTTAAAAGTATGTAAAATCATCCAGAAACATTGGTCCATCTTGGCATAGTGTGACACACTAAAGTTAATCTTCCCAAACAAACCAGTAGAAGCCTGTCGCAGACCGAAAAGCCTCAAAGACACCCCAGTCAGTATGAAGCTGATGTTTATCACAAGCCTGGCAAGCCTGTTCCCTGTGGTGGTAAAAATGTAAAACCTGTCAACATAAAATAGAGACCAGCACATTCTCTACGACGGTAACGAGTGAAAGATTGAACATACATTGTCCTAATAGAACAAGCAGAAACGTAATTTATCTCATCACATTCGGTCTGCGGCCTCCATTATATGGGAACAACTGAAAAACTAAACAAAAGGATCAATCTTCACAGATCTGATTGGATGACAGAAAGCTAGACAGAGGTCCAGTTGCAGAACATTTTTCTTGCCCTGACCACACTTTTAGTGATGTAACATTAACTAGATTTCCGAAACCATGAAAAATAATTTAATCTTACAAGATTCGCCACCCTAGAATATTGAAACCAAGCGGCGTAAACCAATAAGACTCTAAAAGGACAGCATCAAAACATTTGTGCAACTCGCAGCGTCAAAGTAAAAATCGACTACAAAAAATATTTTAAGCAAACTTTGTGGATAATAACTTTGAAACGCATTCAATTTGGTCTTTTGATTCAGCAATTTTGATTCATATTTTGTGGCAACGAATTCCCATCTTTGTGTCGGAGGAAAGAGCTGCATTTGCAGTTATTAGTGCGGTTTTAAAACTATTCTCTTACACGTGTTTTCATCGTACATTGATATGTTTACGTGTTTATTGCGTATAATATACTGTAAGATAAATATATAGACTGGTTGATAGAAAAATCATTTTTGTTTAGTATCATGTATTGAAATCTTATTAAAGGTAGATTTACACGTGGTTGAACGCACAGAAGTGTCATGTTCTTTTGAAGAAATTTTTACCGATAGAACATGTGCATTATACACGTGATCAGCTTCGTAGCCGAATCTCTGTTTCATAATTATCGTACGCAGTTAGGAAGCCTAGTTCATGTACTTCACCGTTTCTGAATCAACTCAAAATAAGATCAATAATAATGGTCTTAAAAACTAAAACAAATAGACAAAATTCTTACAAACTTTCTTCAACTCTCTGTTTAAGATGTGGCGCATTCGGTTGCTTATTTGTTGCCATTTCTTCTATCCCTTCTTGTTCCTTTCCGAGCGAATTCAGATATCATATTAAATGAGTATTTTTGATTATGTAGCCGCTTAAACTAAACTTAAATTTTATCCTAAATCAAAGCATTATTATATACATGGTGTGAACACAATCTGCCTCCAGATTGATATCAACCGTAATCAACTTTACAAAAAAGTGCCCTCACATCCCCTAGTCCAAGTTCAAGGATTTAGGATTGTGATGAATTATAAGGATGTGCACATAACGGTTAATTACCTCATACAACTCGGGTGAGCAATGTCTTCACAGCTAACACAACAATTTCTGCAATGTTGCTGCAACGATGTGGTTTGGTTGCATGCGGAAATAGCGACAAGTAAACGTTGCTAAAACAATGCACAAAGGGATAATCTCAATGCGTCAAGGAACGGTTGCTAACACAATGCACAAGGACATACTGTTGGTTATTCACTAAGCTCCAAAGTCTACAAATTGTATTTAACAGCAATTGGTGTCATTGATATTTAACTAATATGTTACGTTTCCACAAAGTTGCGTCGATGTTGAGTTAAATGACCCGAAATAAACGTTAATAACCCATGACGGATAAATCTAACTACAAGTCAACGTGAAACTGTCTGAAGTTTCATTGCCAAAAAATACAGTCGCTGATTTTTTTTTTAAAAAAAGTGTCTCCTTAAAGCATTTTTTAATATTGCCGGCTGATGTGATTGATAATGAGGCTATGAAAAGATTATATTTCTCTTATTCATCAAAAATATTAATGTTTTCCCATTGCTCTTGGAAATGAAATTCTACAATATTTTTACTTAATTTCTTGGCAATGTACATACACATGCACACACATGTTAAACACAATGAGTCATTGTTGCTCTGTGTCCTCAGCTTTGAAAATGAAGGCCAATATTCCTCTGGTTGTTTTTAATAAAAATCCCTGAAATAGTATTTCGAATCTTAAAATGTTGTTCAGAAACTGTTTCCAAAATGTATATTTGTCGGACATATATATATGACAATAAAGCAGATGTCATTTTTCCTGTCATTACACATTAGAAATGATTGCTTAAATTAATTTTTTTTTAGAAACAAACATATAAAGAAAATGGAAATTTTCAATGATTTAAATTACCCATTATATAACTTTAATTGCTTGTCTTATGATGCAGTCACAGAAAACTAAATCAGTGAACACTGTTCACTCAAATAGCTTGTCACTGTAATAATTATCTTCAAAATCTATATATTTCATTATAGCAAGTGCTTTCATGATTCATCCACTTAGTCGATATAACACAAGTTAATGCTTTGATGTCTTTCCTTCAGTGTTCAGTTTCATTTTCATTTGATTGCTTTTCTTGTAAAACTGCATAGTCATGCGTTACATCATCGCATTTATTCAATTGTTATCAATAGTATGTATGGCAATAAATGATATCGAACTGAAGTTTGGACCTGCCTGAATAAAAAGGAGGAAATACATGGCCAGTGGATGTGATATACAGAAGAATGATACATGGAAATATTTACATCGTACATGATATGCTCTCTCTCTCTCTCTCTCTCTCTCTCTCTCTCTCTCTCTCATGAATACATACGTACAGAGGAATTTCACGATTTGTGATTCGAACGAGTTACCACGATATGACCATCTGACCTCATCGTGACATATATCACAGTACAATGAGCGGATTTCTCGTGACCGTAATATCGATATACCACCCAGCTTATTCTCGGATGTGTGATGGGAATATCATCATTCGATTTCTCATAACATTCATAATAGTACAACTTGATGATTTACTTGACTTTCATTGTAATTTATTCTCGGGAAATTTAAAGTCGATGCAGTCAATTAATTCTCATGAAATAGATGACGTTGCAACTAGCTGATTGCTCGTGACATTTTTAAGAGTGAAATCAGCTGCTGTCTTATGTATGTAGTTATTTTATTTTATAACACTTAAAACGACTGTATTTACAAATTTAACACAGCTATCTATACTTACAATAATCCATTCATCAATCCATCACTTATGTCTTGCATGTCTTTCAATTGCAAGGAAATTGATTGAGAATGATTGAAGTGAAATGTATTTACAGATGAATTTTTTTATTAATGCGCCTTATATACCATAGTTTCTCAACAAAACTCTCTCTCTCTCTCTCTCTCTCTCTCTCTCTCTCTCTCTCTCTCTCTCTCTCTCTCTCTCTCTCTCTCTCATATGAACATTCTACATTCAACAAACCTGTTTCCTATTCCGAACAATGAAATCACGGTTTGTGATATATAGTATCCACGATTTTTTCCGTAACTATGGCAATGGTTGGAATATTTAATAATTTCACAATGTTTGTATTTTATATTTTGTCATCTGTATTCAGTCATGTCACATCTGTATTGTGCATCGCCCATCCATATTTTATAGTTTGTCATTTATATTCAATTTTGTGCCATTAGTATTCTATTTAGTACCATTAATAATATATATTTTGCAAATTGTAATAAATATTGACTTATTTTTGTTGTATATCACCTGTTTGTATTCTGCATCAAGCAATTTGTGTTTTATGTCTCCAATTTGTATTGTATACTGTGATATTTTTGTTCAGTAACGGTTCATCTGTACTGCATAATTGCGTTATGGGTAAGGTTTGTTACACGGAATTTGATTGGATGAAAGAGATAACGAAATGGTGGCCTCCATTTGAGAAAGACGTTGTGATAAAAACGGTACAAAAGTAATACAATACAGACTGTTCTGAATTTGTTTCTAAGGGCTGTTTGAGAAGTATTTACTATCATCTAGATTAAGAGGTGACAGAGTTAGCGACAATTTTTGGGGATGGCAAATTTTATGGAAATTAACGGTCGACCAAATCGTGGCCGAGTAGCTCAGTCTACTACAGCCACATTGAGAGGCTTTAGAGGAATGTATTATGTTCAGTGGTTCAAACAAACTATTCATTGCTCATTATTTAGCAGGAATTGATTTGTTGGATGTTAATAGTAAGATTAATGTATTTTGTTTGCATTATGCGTTTATCCCTCATATCAGCATTTCTCGTACAGAATATTTAAAGGCCTAAGCAAAACACAGGTGGAGTCCATCTCGTTATGTGGCTCAATGGAATGTTGAGTATAAATGGACAGAACTCTGCAGCTGTTACTAATTTCTTTCATTGCAGTAGCCAAAGTACCGATGTTAATATTCAGAAATTTGGAATAGACCCTATTGGATGGTTGAATCTTTCAGGTTGGAAGTTTCTGAAGTCTCACACTTACAAGTGAGATGATGAACATTTTATTAGCAGGTGCTGAGTGTTTGATCGCAGTGATGAGCATGTGGCAGATTCATACAAGCTAGCAAAACAAATTGTCAATTTCATGTTACCTAACAGTCTACCTTGACTTTAGGTATGTGTCTCTGGTCAGCTCACAAAGTATTCAGATTTTCGTGGAATATCGAGTGAAAGAGCTGACCTGGGTGTGGATCAAGAATACTTTAAAAGCTCGACATTCATTGTCCATCAAACTGTCATCTATAACTATTTTGTTTTTTTATGCCACCACCCCCCCCCCGGCCATTTCAGCTGGGATGGGTGATGAGTGGTGTATATTGTTACTCATATCCATCAGTATTCGTCACAAAATGGTTTCGGTACAAGAACCTGAGAACTATATGATAGATGAAATTCGAATAATACCAGAAACAGTGTCAACATAATTTTGGTTGTTTTTGGCTCTTAACTTCTGGGGTTAGGATCCTAAAAATGGAGAATTATTGAAAAAGGGGTTTCAACACAACAGCTTGAGTGTGGTTTGATTGATGAGAATGAAAATTTATAATAAGCAGTGTCAACACAACATTCAGGATGACGTCAATTTTCTTCTGAAATCGACCCTGATGTTTTGTCTGCTCCTGATACCGTAACAATTCATGACAAAAGTGGTTTTGGGAAAATTTATACAGTCCAGTTAAATGGATCAAAATCAATCTTTACCAACAGCAGTGTCAATTTAAATACAGGTTGAGGTTAATTTTCCTTGGACTAGGTCCTTAACTTTATTGCCCTAATAATGCACATATTAATAAAAAGTGGGTTTCTGCACAACAATGTCATACATGAGGGTCATATTTTGTCAGAAGCACTGTCAACATTAGATACATGTTGACTTCTATTTTTTTGGAAGTCGGCCTTTAGCTTCATGAGTTATTGCTCGTGATAGTGCAAACATTAGTCAAAATGGGGTTTCTGTTCGTGAATATAATTATCGTAGTAATTTAAAAACTACACAAAATAAGAATATTACTGTAACTGATTTATGCAAGTCATGGAAACAAACAGTTTTCAATCATTCCAAATTATCGGGAATTGTTCGAGCAAAATTTAGTGTTTTCTTTTCAAAACATCATAAGAAGAGCGCTTAAATAATCCAAAAATCATGGCATATGTGTTTGCCTATGGACAGTTCATGTCATTTTCAGGTAAAAATCATGGCATCTGTGTCTCTCAGCCGGATTATAACCAGGTCACTGTCCGACGTGAAGATCTGACAGCGACCGCTATGGGGACATGTCCTGATGACCTATGTTGTTACCATAATCGCTAATTTTATCAGTCAATCCGATGAAGTTTTATACCTTCTGGTTTGATTCACTTCCAAATTTACGAAAGCTGCATTTCCACTGGTCACCAGAAGATGATTCCTAAACGGTCACTGTCAGATCTTCACGTGGGACAGTGGAGATCTGATTTTAGTCAAATTAACGTGTTTCTCTGAAGACAGATCATGTCAGATGCGGGTAAACATCATGGCATATGTGTTTGACTGTGGATAGCTCATGTCATATTCAGGTACAAATCATGGAATATGTGCTTGTCTGCGGATAGCTCATGTCAGCGTCGGTAAAACTTCCAAACAAGTATCTGGGGAAAATTCTAAAAGTTGGACTTCATTTGTTCCTACTGCAAAGACCAGCAAATACTGGAAACTAATTTCAGCTTATGTATCTGAAAATAGAGAAACAAACGACATAATTAATAACTCAATATTTTGCCTACTTCTTTTTGTTCACATTGTGGTAAGTGTCAGATGCTAAAGGCTACGAATTACATATGGTGAGAATGTGGGTTTGATAATTCTCAGGTACAGTACTCAGGTACAGTACTCTCAATTTAGAGTAGGTTGTTTAGCAACTATCATGTTCAAACAAACGTAATTCTCATATCCTTTACATGTCCTTTACATATCCTTTGCATGTCCTTTACATGTCCTTTACATGTCCTTTACATATCCTTTACATGTCCTTTACATGTCCTTTACAACAAGCATAAATTCAAGACCTCTTTACATGCTACAATTGCAATGAACTGCAATTCAAACAAGAGCTGGTGCAGAACCGTGTGCTTGGCTAATGAAAAAGTGGAATAACACCGCAAACTGTAACTAAGTGAACAGTAAGTCATCAAGGAGTTGAGAAGAAAATTGTCTGAGTACCTCTTATGTGCACGGAAAATGCAAACATATGCGAAGTTTCGATGAACCGCATACCAGTTCTAGAGATACAAACATGCATCAGGTGAATAAGTCACTTTGCTAAAAGTGAAGTTATGAAAATCGTCCTGGTCAAAATGTTTCGATGATTTATCAGTTTTGAAAAAATAGTCCAGAAAAGAACATGCAGAGTTACAACAAATAATGCTAGTGATATTCTTTTCTCTACCATCTATGTCTACCAGGTCATCTCTATAGTAAATAATTACTCTTTCGTCAACCTCTCATCTATCGCTGACCTTTTCTTTTCTGAATGGTATCAGATATTGCCTTATCATCTCAGCAGTCAGCTGCTGTGTTCGGTGCGAAAACATGTTCTGGACCTGGCTGGAACAATTCTGGATCTTTTCCAGCAAATCAAAAGTTGCTGGTCCTTTACAGTCTGTTAAAAGAGAGACACCGCAAACTGTATGTAACAGGAAACTAGTATAAGTTTAACAGCATGTATAAAGGTAATTAATGTTTGATTATAGTGATTACAACCTGTAAGGTGCAAAGAGAACCAAGCTAGCATTCGTGTAACAAAGCTGAAAACTATATGCTCAAACTAATGACCAAGTCATGTCTACATATTTATATATACTTACAGTTGTACCAGGTATTCACAAATTTAATTCTGTTCTCAAAGCATGTCAGTTGTACTCTTTGATGGTACTATTTTGAAATCCGTATAATCATCTCTGTTTTACAATAATTGAACCAGGTTTTGAATACAAAGGAAAACAGAGCTATTCATTCAAATTTTCTTAGCCATGTTACTCAAAATTACCAGTTCAAATGGACCTGGCTCTATGTCAAACCCTCCGAACAATAAATGCTATCAAATGGTGCATAAGATTCATACACAATATATCTATTACGTAGCAAACTTCACACTTGCTTTTTGTGACAAAAACTGTATATTATTTAATTTTGATTATTAGCCATAATCCTGCACAATGCAAACGGAGGTAGACCTAATCATTTCAGCATGTTATATGTGCATAAAAATGGTTGGCTAAAATGCTGGTACAGGTCTTCCAATTACAAGGAAGTACATCATGTCTCTCAGACACTCATCTCTTTCGATTTCACTGAACAACATCATTTTTTCTTAAGCATCTGCATACAATAAATACAACAACAAAAATCCCTCTGAATTTGCGTTCATCAAATACAGTATTTCTTGCAGAGTTGTAGCTTGCTGCATTTCATGAATGAAAATGTTATAGTTTATCTTATCCTAACGGTGTTACATTTTATATTACTTAAATACAGATGTATGAACTAAAGCCATCACTGAGAATGACTCATATCCCTACTATATCAAATGAAGCAAGGCTAAGGCTCAGGATGAAAAGTGTTTTATTTGGGGCCTACTTTAAACATGCCTACCAGACACATTGTGACACCAAAAGGATCAAGTGCCTCCTGTTGGATTCAAACTCTGAACCTCTGACATGACAATCCAACATAGGAGCAATGAACCTCTATGGGTTTCCGGGAAAAGCAAGTAGAGTGTACTCTGAGTCTCGATGCGGTCGAAAACCTGATATCCAGTGATATATACTTTATACTGATCAATTTAATGGGAGTGCTAACTGATCTTTATTAGTGATTCACACTTACTACTGATCAATGTAAAGTTTATTGCTCAGTGATCTTTATTGGTGATGTATCGTGAACTAAATGAATATCATCTGAGTACACCAAATATATATATATATATATATATATATATATATATATATATATATATATATATATATATATATATATATATATATATATATATATATATATTGTTACGACCATGTAGTTTAATTACTTGTGTGTTTATATATATATATATATATATATATTGTTACGACCATGTAGTTTAATTACTTGTGTGTTAAAATTTGAATTCTTTTTATTTCATTTTGGTATCACTATATTTTATTATGATGATGATTATGTTCACGGGATCTGATATTTTTGAAAAAAAAACATCGTGTTTATTTAGAACGTAAATATGACTCTCGGCTTGCGTAAGCATTATTTTAGATTGCCGACTGGATAAACAACCGGCGTAAACGATTGGTTGTGGCCAAGGTCATTTTTTAAGCATAGGTGATTACATCGTGAAATTGCATTGTTTATTGCGAAATAACCACGCGTTCTTCGTGCATGTGCATGAAATGACGTTTTGGTTCGGTTTTTAAACACTTAGGTCCGTGTGAAATAGTCAGAGTCGTTCTTATACCTTGAGAACAAGGTAATATTTTTCTTGTGCTGGAAAGAGTTTATTTTTCTTTACATCTGTAGAGCTCGAGATGTGTCTTGTTATAGATGACAGCTATAGGAGTTCATCTACTTTTTAAACAATAATTTATTTTTCCCTGGAGAACTACACAAGTCGTTTAAGAGAACATTCAGTGAAATTCATTCTAAATTGGAACAGTCCAGTACAAATTGTGGTTCAACGTTAAATTCTGGACATTTGTGTAAAGACTTCACCTGACGTCATCATCCTTCATCTTGGAACGTCATCAAGATTCGAATCTGGATTCAGTTAAAATTATTTAGTGATAGGACTTGTATTTTTTCAGTATTAGGATAAATGTTTGGATTGTCTTCACAAACTGTAAGTCCTATTTTCTATTTTCACCTTTTCACCGTGTTTTCTAGGGAAATAAATTATTTTTGTTAAAACTTACAAAGCTTGTTGTCTTCACTCTTTTCTTTTGTTACTTTTGAACGAGCCGATACGTAACAATATATATTGTGAATCTTCATAAATCTTTCAAAGAATTCTTGGTGTATTTCTCAGAAACGAATCAAATGACTCCAGCTTTATTGTGTTCGTTTGATATTTGCCACAGGAAAAATCTTCTTAGGAAAGAGACACCATAAATATGTATTCTCATCTCTTGACACAAATTTATATTCGATATTTACAATGATGCTATGTTCCTATTTGGTACCATGAATTCACTATTGGGAATTTATCAGATTGCTCAACAGCTTTTGACGATCTACCACTACAAAAGGTAATGAGTATTACCGTTAATCAACACTGTCTTGCACTGAGTTAATTTCTACATGATTCCCGATTTTCCACACTAAATGGTTGGTTCCGTCTGGAGAAAGACAACTATTCATACATTTCCCCTAGAGACAAATGGTATATGTATAATTTAAGATAACTTTGATAAGTTTAATTCCTTTCAGGTCATTACATGCCAATCGATCGGCGAAGAAGAAAGCATGTTCCACTTGCTCAGAGTAGTAAATTCACTGATCATGCTTTCATCCTGTGTGAGTTCAGTCTGCATGAGGCCCTGCCTAGGGTTACTAAAAACAAGTCTGATAACCATATCGCTGTCCAAATAAGAGTACTACAAGGAGATTTAACCTTCGATTTATTTCTGATTGCTTCTTAACTTCATTCAAAGTTTCGCAAGATTTGTTTTTGTATCAACACCATCGATACTATTAATTGTCTACTCAACGTTCATACGTGGATGGTATTGAATGAAACTGCTATTGAAAATCCTTACCAATCATTGGAAGGCTTTATCAGCTTGGATCCAAGAAAATTCATTATTTCGATGGAGAGTTATGACACTTATAACCTTGATGATAAGAACGACATGTTCAAAAATGAATAGAGGTTGTTGAGACACTTTATACCGAATTGAAAGTGGCATATTTTATGATGACTTTTTGATAAGAAGGCTTAGATCCATAAACAACAACTTGAAGACAAATTTCTAGATCAACTGTAAGAGTAGAATGCCACTCTCAATAATTACATTTGCAGTTCAAAGAGTTGCCTTGGATGATCAAGTGATATAAAGAGCTTGCCTTTAAAGATCACGAACACATCTCACCTCCGCGAGAGTTCTTATCTCGACTAGATTAACTTGTGATAAAGATTGCCAGTAGTCTCCTTTGGGTCGGTGGTTCTTCTAGGTCTTATCAGGTTCTTCCTCCACCGAATATACTTTACGCCATGTATGGCTTAGCTTGTGGTGAAAAATGGCGCTAAACCGCACAGAAACCAACCAAATCAATCATTTCGAAGAGGTTGATAGAAATTTGGTTAAAACAAAGAACAGAACATTTTCTAGAATTGATATAATTCTCAATGAAGTATTACGATATCCAAATGTAATTAAAATGCTACAACACCTATGTCAATTGCTATACCTGGAGGAAAAGTAACTTGTAGACGAACAGAATGGTTTTTTCGACCGTTCAGATCATGTGAATATCACATAAATACACTGCATATATCTACAGATTTACCTTTCATTTGGCTGTCAATGGGGGACATTGGATGAAATAGACGGGTATGCAAAGTTTGTTGCAGGATGACTAAGTGAGTCTTCATATAGGATTATCTTTGAAACTACAATAATTGCTCAACCGAGATAATTTACATGCGCGAGTGGATTTGTATGAACACAATTTCAAAATCGACTAAGTTGTGACATTAACCATGTGATAAATGCAAATTGTGATTAATATAAACAGTAGTGGTATAGTGTGACACTATGGGAAGAATAATGGCAATATGGGAATAAGGGGTATTCCATGTTTAAAAACAAAAACCTTCATAGGATTAAAATTACAATTGCACTATGTGGACAATGGAAATTTAACATTACGTCTCCATATTTGTGTAATACAAATGACATTATGAGGGCAATAATAATTTAGCATTACGTCCGTATTGATTTGTTTCGAGAAATGGAACTATGGTAAGAAGAATTAAATCTTCGTCTCCATAGATTTGTTTTGAAAACAGACAATATGGGGACAAGTGGAATGGTAATGTTAAAAATATTTATGCATACAATAAACTAAATATTAACTTTATTTACTGACAACACGCCTTCTGACTGACCAGCAGTCATACCTACTTACCAACAGCTATGTTAACTCAAAGGGTAGGATACAAAGTAAGGGAGATAGAATAGAAATCAAACCCCTTATAAACAAAACAAATATCCCCTACTACCATTATAATCCCTATGTTTCCTACCATTCCATTTATGCAAAACTACAACCCTTACTAACCACATTACTACTATAACACTGGAAGTGAAATACAAGAACAGAAAAGGGTGGGCATATTCACACACTATACACACAAAAATACTTCAATACTGTTATGCAAGGTGTGTAATGAGAGATAAGTGTAGGAGTGCTCACACATGTATAGACATGCTTAAGATACTATCATACACATAAAACAGAAGAGTGAAGAGGTGGTTTAACTTTTAGCTGTGAAAGACAAAACTTAGAGAAAGATATATGCACACTTATAATCATAGCTTTTGGTAATGATTGAGTAGTATATTTCTGTTTCTGAGAGTTCTAGATGACCCTGCAAATGGTCCGGGGACGGGATAGAGGAGGGTAACCAAAGATAGTTAACACAGACCACTTGTCTTCACCTTCTCTTCTCAAGCTTGTACACAAGGATGGTCCATAGAAAAAATGTTCTCTTCAGACACTCTTTTCTTTTAATGTACACACTTATTTTCCGAAAGACTTGTCTGTGATGTTGGTGATGGACAACAATGACTTCACAGACATAAGGTAGTTTGGACTGAAGAGATTACAAGATGACTCCACACACGTCCACATACTGACTTCTCTTGAGAACTGATAACACATAGGAGAGAATCTGTGTATAGACTAAGACGGGATCAAAACTGATCTAGAGGTTCCACGAATGTCATATGATTCAGTCAGAGTGTATTCTCAATTTTCCAATCAGAATACATCGGACACGTTTATATATATATATATATATATATATATATATATATATATATATATATATATATATATATATATCTGATATATATATATATATATATATATATATATATATATATATATATATATATATATATATATATATATATATCACATACACTAAAAATAACATGGCATTTAAAGTGTTGGTATAAAGCAATTTGATATACCAATACCATTGGTATATCAAATTGTGATCCGCCCATGGCGCAATAACACGCATATATAAACATTCTAGCGACCGTCTGCAGTTGATTCTAGATCAATGATGAATTTCCACATATTAATCATTAGTGACGTATGAAAATAACGATAAAAAGCATTTATAATCCTCGTTTTCTAAATGAATTTAATATGGTACACATTTTCATCACAATCCTTTCTGATTTTTGTTCCCCCTCCACTCTCATGCATAACGGACAAACTATGCAGAAATGTGGAGTGAGAGAGAAAAGGAATTTGGGCTGGATTGAAACCTTGAAATAGAAATTACACCAAGTAACCTACAAGAATATGGTTCGTCGTAACGATACGTGTGCACTTTCCTTGGGATTTATCTGCAGTGTCTGTCAATGATACAAAGTTGCAAACCAGGTCGCCATTATAAATTCCTCGGTTACGTGGTACACATACTGTGATGTATTTAATGTTATGTTTTGTCGTTGTTTCTTAAACATACTACAATTTTATAAAAATCGATTATTCTTAGTTAAATATGAAAATGTCCAAAGCCCCCCTCTCTCTCTCTCTCTCTCTCTCTCTCTCTCTCTCTCTCTCTCTCCCATCGTCGCAAGATACGGGCTAATATCTATGAAATGACGAACGTAGAGGATTTTCATTTGTGTCATCCCACGATATCTCTGGACTTATGAATGATGGTAAAAGTTAAGTCAAACAGACCAAAGGATGTGTGTGTGTGTGTGTGTGTGTGTGTGTGTGTGTGTGTGTGAGAGAGAGAGAGAGAGAGAGAGGGGGGGAGAGAGAGAGTTTATTGTTGGTGGTACTAGAGCAGAATAATGACTTTGATCAATTGTAAATATATTAATATATTTTAATTACCTCTTTTTGGTTCGTCATTTCGCTTAGTTTATATTCCACATTAATTTCCAAGCGCCGGTACGTGAATGGCATAGCTAACTATGTGTTTTTGTAGTGCTCTACTTTTATCATTAAAACCATCTTCATGTTTATATCATAAGTATTATTATATTCATTCAATCAATGTGAAGAAAAATAGAAACTAAAAAAGAAAACAATCAACTTATCAATATGCAAGGTAACTGTGAATAGCCACAAAAGGCATAGAACTACATTTTGTAGCGGACACACTCGGGGATGTGAGGAGTTCATTCACTCAGTCAATACACAGCTGCCTGTCGTAAATCGGAACTCAGTTCAAAGGGCAAATATATGTATTTGTATGTGATATAAATGAAATATAAGTACAGTATGTACGCTGTATCAATGATATACCACTCGTTGTATAAATTTTTCATTAAAAGGAAACGCAGCAAGCTTCGTTTCTTTTTAATGAAAAATTTATACATCTCGTGGTATATCATTGATACGGTGTACATACTATACATATATTCTATATATCGGAACGGACGTTTTTACGGTTCACCAATGCGGAACAGTGTTAGTACAGTATATCATAGCTTAAATGCAGCCATTGTGTTATTTCTTTTATTGTGTTCGGGAGCGCACATGCAGTGGGCCGTTTATACGAAGTTTATACTCAGAGAGATAGTACAATTACAGCTACTGTGGCGAGCATGAGTCGACTTTTTGCGATTTCTTATCCTCGCAAGAACTTCGACCGGTAGCACCTTCTCCTCCTTTCGTCGTTTCTAGCATCTGTTGATTTTTAAAAGAAACAGAAGAAATAGTTAATGACTTTGTTACAATGCCTAGCAGAAGAAGAACCGACGTTGGTGAAAAAATAACAAGATAGGAAAAATGAAAGCAACTAGAGATGAAAACTTTGAACGGTAAACAGAAGGAAGGGAGTTAAAACAGAGCTTTCAGTCTGTTGCATGATATATTCGCGAAGTTAGAAAAAACTAGGACAAATGTACGAATCAACTTTCTCAAGACCTGAGAGAAAGAGACCGTCACAATTCATGAATCCTAAGCCTTTTATAGCTACATCTACTATTACTGAGACGCCAGCAGCGTCAGCAGGAGCCACTACCACAATAATATTAGGGGGATTTAGACCTGGACAAGGTTTATGGCAATTATAGCTGATGTTGCCAAGTCCATAACTTTTCGAAACCCAAAACGACCAAGATCAAATGTGTTTAGCTTGCGCCATCGTGATGGCAAGAACGTATGCAGACAAAACGGACACGCAAGAGTGGAAACAATTATGGGAGAGTATTAGAAATGGGATAGAGCCAAACAACGAAAAAATTTCCTTTTGAAACAAGCAGGAGTATCAAAAGAGACGGTGTTTGGATTTCATGAAATGCGAAAACTTCAAGATGTACTAGCCCCTTGTTATTTGCCGAAAGGTTTACCCTCACGTCGTCCGGGGAGAGCTCCTATTTCGAAGATAGCATTTGCCAGACGAAAGATATTTATGTTATTTAAGTTATGAAACTGTGTCTTCTTCTTCTAGTTCATCGCTCATAGCAGTCGAAAAACAATAACCCCAGCTGGTGTGTTGTGTAGAACGTGTTTTTAAAAGTAAAATTGTCTTTTGTCGGTCAGATTGGAACATTAGATTGCAACATAGAGACAGACAAGTTTGGGCTATTTAAATCAGCTGTTCTTCTCCCCAATCCCACGTTGACATATACTTACAATAACAACGGTCGCCACGTCACGTCAGTTAAGACTTTCAGTCCTCAGAGACAAAAACCGTCTACCTATGAATTATCAATTTTATTTAACTATATCTATTGACAATTCTATGGGTGCGTATTCAAACAACAAATTATGCTCTTACACGCCCAGTTACCTCAAACAATGCAAATGGATCACGAAACTCATTGTAAGGTGGTTTTCATAGAAAATATTAATCCAGTAAAGTCTTGAATATTACCGCAAATCCAACCACTTCTATTTAGAAATACTCAACGAAATAGTCCAAGAATATTTGGAAAAAATTATCCTGGCTTCACGAAACAAGACTTAGCCAATCCCCAACTTAAGATCGATGACATGAGAATACATACAACATATCTCGTCTATATCATCTCAACTATTTCCAACGATCAATTGCCAAACAACTAGATAAAACTCACGTAAGTGTGCTGATCGAGTACCATCTACCTTCTCATCGTCTCATATTGGATTTTTTTACAATGGTTTGGCTCTCCTCATTTTTTCTGTGTGGAAGAACAACTCTACCGATGAAATCAGCTACAATAATATA
>JAECUM010062756.1:0-23130 GCA_016617855.1 Megalonaias nervosa
GACAGATCACAACAAGACATGTACAACAAACTGACATATCACAAGACATGTATAACAAACTGACAGATCACAACAAGACATGTACAACAAACTGACATATTACGAGACATATATAACAAACTGACAGATCACAACAAGACAAGTATAACAAACTGACAGAATACGAGACATATATAACAAACTGACAGATCACCACAAGACATGTGTAACAAACTGACAGATCACAAGACATGTACAACAAACTGACAGATTACGAGACATGTATAACAAACTGACAGATCACCACAAGGCATGTATAACAAACTGACAGATCACAAGACATGTACAACAAACTGACAGATTACGAGACATGTATAACAAACTGACAGATCACCACAAGGCATGTATAACAAACTGACAGATCACAACAAGACATTTACAGCAAACTGACAGATCACCACAAGACATGTACAACTAATTAACATACCACATGATATGCACGACCAAGTGACAGCAATATATTACTGTGAGAAGAGTGACCAGGTAAGTCCACAGCCGACTTGATGAAGAAGATGCTATGCAGAGTGTAATGCTGCATGCAAACAAATTCAAGATAATGAAAACAACTTGATTCATGCAGTGTATTTTGCTTCCAATGCTTATACCATTGAGCTAACAAAGTACAGTAGTTAATCCCTATTGAGCCAACATTCAATGGTTGTCTTTGGGGAAAAGATAATTGGACTGTATGGAGTACTTTCCTGCCCTCCACAATGATAAAGACAACAAGGGTTTCATAATGAATCTTCTATTGACATGTGCATATAGTATCACCAAGCATCCATTACACAGAATATCATACATTATCATGAAACATCCCTTACACAGTGTATCATATAGCATTACCAGGCATCCGTTACATTGTATATCATTAAGTATCTCGCCAAGCATCCATTACAGAGTATGTCATATAGTATCACCAAACAGCCATTACGACAACAAGGTTCAATACAAATACTCATACAGTTAAATAAATCAACAGATCAACTTGGAAGAGCTTCCTGATACATATAGTGTTCTACAGAAACTTTATTGGAAGGGTACATAGGGCAGTTCATTATAGATATAATGGTTTAGGCGAGTCCCTTGTCATAATTGTTAGTGTGGTAGGATTACTAATAGCTCCTGCCAGTGCAGTGGCTGTCCAGATGGAATAAACAAATATTACAAGGATAAAATATCGGGGGCCCCCAGTGGCCTAGTGGTCTAACGCTCTCTCCTTTACGGATCACTGCCATCTCACCTATGTCCGCATGGGTTCGAGTCTAGGATTCGGCGAATGTGGATATGTGAGAAAGCTTGCCAGTAGCTTCTCGTGGGTCGGTGGTTCTTTCCGGGAATTTCCCGGTTTCTTCCTCCACCATTAATACTGGCCGTCATGTATAGCCTATCGTGTGCTGAAAAATGGCGTTACGCCCCACAAAACAACAACAACAGGATAAAATATACAAACAAGACACCATATCATCTTTTATTCAACAAAAAGCTAGACAGATCTTTATGAGAAATTTAACAACAGTGAAACTATTCCATCATTTGACTGCTATGTAATATTGCCAATAAAGTCAGGTGCAAATATCTTCGTAAAATGCTGCAAGAAAAACTGTGTACATGTACCTAAATATGCAAACCGGCACATGTCAGTGACTTTACCATTTACTGTGATCTCTCTCTTTAAAGAATTCTGCATTATAGTTAGATGGACTGGATTATTGCAACGTTTATTATGACAAAGATGCGGAACGTTATAAATTCCACCATCTGGGAAAACTTTGGTATTTCACGAGAAGATAGTCTTTCATTTTACTCTAATTGCCATATCCAAAATAATCAGGCTACCCTGTCCCTTGAAAACCCCAATATTTTACTTCAACTCACAGTATTCTGTCTGTTGAATACATACAATATTTCACTCTAACTGCCATATGCAAAATAATCAGGTTTCCCTGTCCATTGAGGGGCCCCGAGTGGCCGAGTGGTCTAAAGCGCTGTCCGTTACGGATCACTGCCATCTCACCTCTGTCTGCGTTGGTTCGAGTCTAAGATTCGGCTAATGTGGATATGTGAGAAAGCTTGCCAGTAGCTTCTCGTGGGTCGGTGGTTCTTTCCGGGTATTTCCCGGTTTCTTCCTCCACCATTAATACTGGCCGCCATGTATAGCCTATCGTGTGCTGAAAAATGGCGTTAAGCCCCACAACAACAACAACAACAACAACAACAACTGTCCATTGAATACATCCAACACTTCACTTCAACTTTGTCACATCCAAAGTAATCAGGTACCCTGCCCATTGAATGCATCCAATATTTTACTCCAACTTAACCACACCCAAAATAATCTGGTGCCCTGTCCACTGAATACAACAAATATTATTATTTACATTCCGATATTTCATTTCAAATATTTTTTCTAACATTATTTCAAAATGTATAAATAAATGTTAAACTCGTGATACATTCATCATGGCAGGTGATGTTGGCCTAGCTGCAATGAAATCACCAGAATGCATATGTTGCAAATATGAAATGACAACCTTCATTGCTCAATCATAGATTTTCTCTTATTAAACTTAATTTTTGTATTATGTGGCAAATTTTAATCCAATCATAAATGCATTGGATTTATGTACATGTTTATAATCTATACTTTATGGCGTGAGAAGCAATGTCCGTAAGCAATGTAATTATAGGAACTCTACAAGAATCAAAGTAGCTGAATTTCTGCTGTATCCCAAAATAAATACACAACTGTAGATTCAACAATACGCAATAACAGAATTCATGTACACATATCACTGTCCACTGACCTTTGAATTTCATAGCATAATGCGTGCATTGAATTGTTTCAAATGTAAGTCTCGTTATGGTCTACTTAAAATTGAAATTTAGAGTCATTATCAATGAATGTGCCTTGAAACAACTTTTCCAGTTGGTTGGAAAGGAGGGAGTTTATTTTTCTGTCGATCCAAATAAATTCTACTTTTCTAGCTGTGATGGACTGGATTAATTAGCTGTGTCAATTTCGTACGATGTTCGTGTTACTGGAGGGACTGGACTTGATTAGCTGCACTGGTGTTCTGTTTTGTCTTTGTTTGGAATCATAAAGTGAGAATAAATATGAATTCTTTCAACTGAAATTCTCAAAAAGATGCAGGATTAAATACTGTTTGATAGGGAATATTACATTCATTTCAAGTTTGATTGCAGTAATGAGACTGTGATTTCTGTCAGAAATGTAATCGAAATTACAGCGAAAAGGTAAGTATCTTTATTGCCATTGTTATTAACAGCTAAAGATGACATATGTTTATGCCTTATCCCATACAAGCTCTATCTTGGAGGACCCCAGGTATTTACATGACCTCTATGACTTGTACTGCTACTATAAATCCAAGCATTTTCTAAAAAAAAAAAAAAGGTTACACGGGGAAAATTGCAACGCTGCAGTGTAAAAGCCCATTTACCAATTGAAATAAGTCGTTGTTGTCTTGGCTTATTGGCTCTTATGCTCTTGGTTGTCTACCAAAACCCTGCTTCTTCAGTTCCATGTTTTTTTAATTTAGTGTTTGGACGAACTTGTAAAATGGGACGTCTCTGAGGGTATATAGCCCTTGGCCTTAATATTTCTTTCTATGCTATTTTTAAAGACCCCTGAGAGCACAGATCATAGTCTGAGCCATTCGATTTGCAAATAGTTACGAATTGTGAATATTACTTTCAGTCATTTTCTTGGTTGAAAGTTTCTTTTGTGACTCAGCGACTCATCCACATTGTTAACTATCATCACTATTTTCAGATGTACCAAACAATTTGTTTAGTTCCAAAGCAGACAAATCTAATACTCAAACTCTCAGGAGTCGGCTACATAAACACATGGTTTCTTTACAATCAAGAGTAGTTTCAGATAGACGATACTATCTTTAGACACACGTGTCGTGTAGTATGAGGCAGTGCAGTATGGAAAACTAATGCACACCTGTGACATTGTAAAATTAATGGAGAAAAAAAATGAGCGTATGAGAAAGTGAAGTATTGGGTCTAAGTGAAGAATTTGTTCTGACTCAGGCTTGACTAAATAATGTAAAGCGAAGAATCTGTTCAGAATCAGGCTTAACTAAGTTGTGTGAAGTGAATAAATTGGCCAGACACAGGCTCGACTAAATAATGTAAAGTGAAGAATTTGGTGAGATTAAGTATTGCAAAGGGAAGAATTTAGCCAGTTGCGGGCTTGACTAAGCTGTGTAAATTGAAGAATTTGGCCAGACTCAGGCATGATTAAGTAAAGTGAAGAATTTGGCCAGTCACAGGCTTGACTATTAAACTGTTTAAATTGAAGAATTTGGCCAGACTCGGGCTTGACTAAGTAGTGTAAATTGAAGAATGTGGCCAGTCACAGGCTTGACTATTAAACTGTGTAAATTGAAAAATTTGGCCAGACTCGGGCTTGACTAAGTAGTTTAAAGTGAAGAATTTGGTGAGATTAAGTGAAGAATTTGGCCAGTTGCGGGCTTGACTATTAAGCTGTGTAAATTGAAGAATTTGGCCAGACTAAGTAGTAAATAAAGTGAAGAATCTGGCCAGACTTGAACTTGACTAAGTAGTGTAAAATGAAGAATTTGGCCAGACACAAGCTTGAAACTGAAATATATGTATGTTACACAATGAAGATGAAATCAGTTACTATACCGTGAAATACAGTTTATATTAGGCTATGCATATTGAAATAAAAAAATAAACAAATGCAGAGTGCTTTGTAACTATCTACAACCATCATACAATCAATATTTCCACCTAAATTCCACATACACGTTGAGATGATTCAATCAATGGTCAAAGGGAAGTAATTCAGAAATCTTTTCAGCTAGCGCTATAATTGAAATCACAGCTGTATCAAACTTTGTTGAGATAACTCTTCATGAACATTACATTCTAGTATGCATCGATGCAACATATTAAGTTATTGTAAGATAAATGTATGCAGTGGAATGCATAAGATAAATGTAGAGATGAATATTTTCATCCCAAACATGGAGAGGAGAGTACATATCTATATACCGCATAATAAGGGCTGACAAAATGCCAAGGTATGGAATATAGTCTTCCAGGAACATGATATGTCAGTTTCCTCAGCTGAGGGAATGTTACGTGGGATATTAGATGAGGACGAAAGGAGTTGATTCCAGTGGAGGGAAATGGCTACAGGCTCAAAGCATACATATGCATCAAAGCTGTCTAACTGAAATGATGAAGTACAAACAGATAGTCCAGGTAGGAGAACCACTACAATCAGGGACTTCAAGCGGGGCTTCTCTCAAACTCCTTTAGACCCATGAGTTGAAGAAAGTATCAATGAGTTCAAATCATCCCTGCACCTTCCAGGTGTGGTATGTAATGTTGCTAATGTGGTCTTTTTTGTTGAAGATTTTAGAGGATAACTGAATTGACATTGAAAGGAAAGGAGAGATTAACTCTGCTGAACCAGTTGTGAGGGGGCATTATTCCAGTGTTATAGACATACAGGAGGCAAGGGCATCATTTCAGTGTTATAAATATACAGGTTGTGAGGATATGTGTTTAATATTAATGACTTACAGGCCGTTGGGGCATCATTCCAGTGTAATAAATATTCAGGTTGTGAGGACATATTTTTTTGTGCTATAGACTTACAGGTTACGAGGGTGGCATTCCAGTGATATAGACATACAGCCTGTGATGATACCAATCCAGTGATATAGACATACAGCCTGTGATGGTACCAATCCAGTGTTACTGACACACAGCCTGTGATGGCATCATTCCAGTGTTACTGATATACTGGTTGTGAGGGTATCATTTCAGTGGTATAGACATACAGCCTGTGATGGTACCAATCCAGTGTTACTGACACACAGCCTGTGATGGCATCATTCCAGTGTTACTGATATACTGGTTGTGAGGGTATCATTTCAGTGGTATAGACGTACAGGTTGTGACGGCATCATTCAAGGGGAATAGACATAAAGGTTGTGATGGCATCATTTCAGCGGTGTAGATATACATATCCATGGATACTATTCAAGTACTTTATATTCATGTGTTGGAAAAGCACCTTTTCAGAATGCGAGTTTGTGTGTGTACATACTGAGAATCTGAGTCACATGACATCATTTAAATGGTCAGCAGGAATGACCCATCTTCCACCCCAACATGTCATTTTGAACTCTCTAGATCTAGTACATTTTCATTTCATTTACCGGCATCTTACTGATCTATAAGACCAATGAAACATGTTATCTCTAATCAGATCATGCCTTTCATTTCGTACAACGCAGACGAGTTGGATTAGCTTTGATGCTCCCCAGCAGACAGGTGGTGATACAGGAAAAACAATTAACTTACACAGTACCACTCTGAAATCTGAGGCAGGCTTGGTCATTTATGCAACAATTGGTACATAACAGTGTAGGGGAAAGATGAGTGTCAAAGTATTAATTATAAGATATTACCACAAGTTAGTCCCACAATGTAACACATCGCCCATGATATGCACAAGGGGGGTGGGGGTGCAGGAGATCAACCTATTGTGCATAACAGGGTTCGTGTCTTAAATTGTAATTATAATCATAAGCAAGAAAATTCATAATGGAATAAAACTTTCATCAGTCAAAATGTATACAGCCTATTCTGTGTCTGTACAAAGTTAATAGATGATTTTTTTCAATGTTAGTTACCAATTATTAAATGGAATGGTTAACAAATAATAACTAGAATGGTTACCAATTGACTAGAATGTTAACAATTATTACCTTGAATGGTTAACAATTATTAACTAGAATGGTTAACATTATCTACAATGGTTAACAATTATTAACTACAATGATCATAATATGTGATATCAGCATGTGCGACAAACTGATGTTTTCTGAAAACAAATTCATTTGTTTCTGTATAAGAAAATATTTAAATGAACATATGAAAATACACGTCAACAACAAAAGACAGCGTAGACTACACTGTTAGGATGTCAGAGGTAAGGTTTTTACTCTTCTGGCAAGTTTTGTTCAGAATATTTAGGATTAAATATTTTGCAGCAAGTTAATATAGATGATTGTATGGAACAATGTTTCATGAATTCTTGTGAACTATTGTGTGCCTGCAAAACAAACTTTACAATGTCAAGAGGTCCAGACCTGTAACAATATAATTGACCGTAAGTTTTAATATAATTTGTAACAAGCACCTATTGTGCAGTCTAGTCCTACAACGAAAGATGTCAAACATACTATTTATTAATGTTGCGTGGTATTACCGGTATACTGCGGTATTTGTTTCTGGTGGTACACACGACAGTACTTTTTCGCTGTACCGGTATGTCAGTAAGGAACGTACGGATATTCCAGAATCATCTTTGAACCACTTTAATTGTGTGAAAAATTAGTTCAAAACATTTATCTTTTTTTTACAAAACAGTTATATCTGTCACAGAATAATGGTGAAAAAATATAATTCTATTCAAGATCCTTTAATCACGTCATTTACAACTGTCACATATGCCCATACTGTGACCAAACAAAATGATTTTGGAAACATGGAACTTTCAGGAATATTTCAGATTAAGAAACAAAACGAAAACACGTCATATTTACTTATTTACTAGCATATGTGAGTAAATAAGTATATGCATTCCTTTGTAAGACTGCGAAACATCCTATGATTTTCAGGAGAGCACTTGTTTTCTGTCGGAACTATACGTAATTTCTTAAGTCCACTAAATATTTTCCCATTGCTAGAGTGTTTAATGTTTACTAGCCCACTCTGATACATCCGCTGAAAATCCACATTCCCAACTCCAGCTTATTTTGATAAAAAACCTTATTTAGGTCAGGGAAGTCCCAGGTTCAGAGTTTCTGCTTCTGAAACATTTGCTATACGAGCCTATTTGTATAACTTTTCATACATGACATGTTTTGGTACATCTAACAGTAGTATATTTTAAATAAAAATTTACAAATGACTTGATATTCAATTTCACTAACACCCAATAGCAGTTTATTAAAACAATAAAAGGAAAGAAATTGACAGCGGTCATCAGATTTTTAGGATCCATGTTTAAAGCCCCAATGCCGTCATTTTCATACATTTCACCATTCTTCCATTAAATCTTGTGTTCCAGCTTTTGACTGAAATCGGTTTGCCACATGGATGTTGCCAATCAATATTGGATTAATTCGTAAAAGTGAAAAATGGCAGGGGGCTTCTCAGTTTGAGGTAGAAATTACATGGTTCATAATGTGACGAAACTTCGATATTATGTAGTTTTAATTGCACCCAATGATGTTTAGGACCATTATGTTTCAAGGTTCCGTATTTTTCAGATGATTTAGAATGAGTGGCTTTTTGCACATAGCTGTGGCATTGGGGCTTTAAATCACACTCTATGTTTAACAGATTATTAAATAAATTCGGAAATTATTTTCATCCATCTTCAGAATTTGAAAATTTACAATTTCAAATACCCAGTTGTATTAATAGTACAAGTTCCATACTGTATGTTGTGATGAGACATTTGAACCTTATTTTAGTATAGGGTAAAACGCTATATGTTTTTACTTGTCCAAGATTCTTTCTGACCTTATTCTAGTATAGGGTAATACACTGTATGCTTATACTTGTATAAGATGATATTTTTTAACATTATTCTGGTATAAGGTAAGACACTATATACTTATACATGTACAAGATTTGATTTTTTAACTTTATTCGGGTATAGGGTAAGACATCCAAGTCTTATACTTGTATAATATTAGCTTTCCGAACCCTATTCTGGTAATGGATAAGACACTCTAGTCTTACACTTGCATATGATACTTTCTAGCCTTATCCTGGTTTAGGGTAAGACACTTAATGCTTATACACGTCTAAGATGGGACTTTCTAGCCTTATTCTGGTATAGGCTATTAAGTATAACACTTTTGTAACAAAATCATATAGTGTATGAATCCTAGGAGTTTTTGTTTATGTATCTTCAAGCTTTGTGTTTCCATATGTACAACAACAAACACTTGGGAAACATTGATATATTGTCTCATTAGTTTCCTCAGTATTATCTGTGTTTTTTTCAAACATATTGTTTCATTCAAATCAACACAAATTAGTTTGCACATTTGAAAGTTTATACATGTCAATCAGTAAATAACGCTGCAGTTTATTTTTAATTTTCGTTGACAATAACTTAACAAAAAAGAAATAACAACACAGATCAACAGTTTTCTGTATGTGTTTATTCATTTTCCACCTGTGGCTCCAGTACCACCTCACTTTCCTCTGAACTAAAAGTGAATGGATCTGTTTGCTACCTTTAAATCTTTCTCTGGACTCCTCTTTAATATTTAAATTTGTTTATTGTTTTTTGACAACTACTAACACTTAGACGAGGCAATGAATCCTCCACCAGTGCATCTTTGCAAAAAATCAACCAGTCTTTGGGGATATATTTACCCGACATCTTTAAATCTGAAAACAAAATAACAAAACTTTTATCATTTTTTTTATATTGACTTCATCTATTATATGTAATCTCAACTAAGCACAATTCTGACACTTTTTTAACTGATGTGTTATTTATTACTTTGATATTAAAATTAAAAATGGAAAGCATTATTAGATCTCGATCTAAAAAATTAGAAATGATAAAATGTCGAAATAAGACTGTAATCAAGTGCAAAGCTTATTGCAGAAGTATATTTTAAGTAGATACAGACTTCTCCCTCAGTAACTCAGTAATTTGATAGGGATCATACACAGAAGCACATTGTAAGTACATATTTTATTGGTATCTATTTACAGGCACGCGAGAAGAAAGGCTGATTGAAAGTTCGAAGTCCTGTTTTGAAGTAGATGCAACAACATTTTGGAATCGGCCTTTTCCGACTGGTTACTTTTTCTATGGCATTTAGTATGACAGACATTGCGCCAGACACCACAATGAAAAGTTTTCTTAGGAGTCGTTCTATGTACTTTCCAGGCGACTCCACGTTTCGTCAATGGCATTACGTAATACAGTACGGCATTGACTGCTCGTTTGTCACCGACACGTTTCTTGAGAGCCACAAACATCGTCTGGCTACGTGTGTAGACAGGGATCTAAATTTTATTCTTCACTGGGCCCCACACGGACCCCCCTTCACACAGACAAAACACCCAGGTGGCATTTCAGGCCGATAGCCTCCAGAATAGATTATATCAACGGAGATGATCATGTCATCATTGTCATAAATATATTTGCACATATAATGTCCTTTCATTCGAGAGTATTCTAAAATCGAATGGTTACAATCAAAAATTCCATAATAAGGTTATTTCAAAGATGTCCAAATCCAACTGTAGTCATTAAAGGACCTCATTATTATTCATTCGAAAAGCAGATGTATCAAAGCTTGTGGATGCCTCATAAGTATGCAGAAATCTACAAACATTTAATGAGAGAACTGTTCATTGACCTTGCAAACAGAGTTATCGACCTTGACGGCATGGACATGATGATTTAGAGAGGAGACAAAGCACATACACCCATCAAGACAAATAGCAGTACAAATGGTAGATGATATGTTTTCTAAAATCTGCCAATAACAGTCAGCTCCTTACTTACGAATTTATGAATGCACAGAAAACCAAAATGATAACGAATGGATTTCATCTAAAGTGAATGGTTATTAGGCGATTTTGGACTAAAATATAAATGAATGATTTCGTCCGTTATTTTTTTTGTTATTGATTCTCATCTTCTTTGGTAGTTGAAGCTGCATGTATGTATGTATGTATGTATGTATGTATGTATGTATGTATGCATGCATGCATGTACGTACGCACGTGTGTGTGTATGCATGTATGTATGTATGTATGTATGTATGTATGTATGTATGTTTGTATATGGGTGTGTATATATGTATGTATGTATATATGTGTATGTATGTATATATGTATGTATGTATGTATGTATGTGTGCATGTATGTATGCATGTGTGTATATGTATGAATGTGTATGTATGTAAGTATGTGTGTATGTAAGTCGGTATATATATATATATATATATATATATATATATATATATATATATATATATATATATATATATATATATATATATATGGGATGTTTACCTGAGCATTAATTATTCCTCTCTTAACATCAGCCTATGCAGAATATTTTATTTATTATTAAAAATTAGTCAACAAAATATTAGTCAACTTTAGTTGTGTTCAGTTGTAATTTTGAGAGCATTTATTTATTTCAATTATTCTTTGGAATTATAAAGCTGTTGTGAAAGCAAGAACTAAGTAACTATGTTTTAATTATTGAGAATTCATTTGATGACGTTTTGATGTCAATGTGGTACATCAAGAGTGTTAGCTTATCAACCTTATTACAGTATCAGCACAATACATTTGAATTCATTCAGAACGCCACTGGAACTCATTGGGAATATTATATACTTTTGGATTTGTGATAGAAATTATAGGACAATTTGGGATTTAATTCACAATACATAAAGTTGTTTTAATTTTTTACTTTGCATTCTCGGGAAATACATTATTTCTTAAATATTACAAACCATGTTCATTTTCACTTTTGTTTCTATTACTTTGTTTAAGACCATAGAATTGTGTCAAGAAATTGTTGGCTCGTTCGGGATATGAATTTCCTGAAAATATTTCAGAGCAATTATACTTGCTTTTGGACTATCAATTCACTTTAGTTTGGAACTTTCTTAGTACTAATAGTTTAATATCATATATCTGAGAAATATCTAATCAAACCAAAAAACTTTCACCACATCATCTAAAGTGGAGAACTGTTGTCGTTCCTACCAATGAAGAGTTAGCGTCCCTTAGAAAGGACTAGGTGCTTCAGCTTGCCAGCTATTATGCTCTTTCTGAGGTAAAGGCTTCTTTAACGAAGCACCAGATAAAGAATATTTTAGTTCATGGTTTGGTAAAAAACTGTATTCTTGATACAATTCTTTGGGTGTTGATTACCAAGTGTGTGCCTGGCTTTGGGTGTTGATTACTAAGTGTGGACCTGAATTGGAGTGTTGATTACTAAATGTGTGCCTGGCACTGGGTGTTGATTACTAAGCGTGGACCTGGCTTTGGGTGTTGATTACTAAATGTGGACCTGGTTTTAGGTGTTGATTACTAAGTGTGTACCTGGCTTTGGGTGTTGATTACTAAGTGTGGACCTGGCTTTGGGTGTTTATTACCAAGTGTGTACTTGGCTTTGGGTGTTGATTACTAAGTGTGGACCTGGCTTTGGGTGTTTATTATTAAGTGTGTACTTGACTTTGGGTGTTGATTACTAAGTGTGTACCTGGTTTTGGGTGTTGATTACTAAGAGTGTACCTGGCTCAGACATGAAATTAACAAACTTAATTTAAAAATCCAGATGGAATTAGAGTTGAGAAAGTTTCAGCTTCAGAAGTATCAAAAGAAGAAGAGAAATGCAAATGCAAACAGAGAAAGAAGAGAAATGTAAATTCAAAGAGAAGGAAACAACAAAAGAGAAATGCAAATGCAGAAAGAAGAAAGCCAGATGCAATTTAGGTCAAAAGAATTAGAACTGACACGCGGAAAGCATTGTTCTCTTGAACACACATGTTCGGATTTTCATCTTACAAGAAATATTATGTCAGTAATACCTTTAAAAGAGAATGAAGTAGAGCAATATTTTCCTTATTTAGAGAAAATTGCTGAATATTTGCAATTGCCAAAGGAGTTTAGGACTTGTTATTGTAAAGTGCACTTATAGGCACTAAACTTCACTCTCGGTACAACAAATTGCTGATATGATGTGTTTGAGGAATGTATGTTAAAGGGGTATGAGTTTGTACCTGAGGCATATCGACGGATGTTTAGGAATTGTAAAATAGAAAGTGGATAAACCCATGCCGAGTTTGCAAGAGAAAAGAAGAATCAAATTTATAGGTGGTGCGCTGCCAAGAAGGTTGAAAACGATTATTATTAACATCGGATAAGTCGTATTGATTAAGGAGATCAAGAATTGCATCCATAGTGACATCACGACCAACCTTTAGTAATGCTGCTGATACAGCGGATGACTATTTGCCTCAAAGTTTATTTGTAAATAAGTCTTCCTCTTAACAGGTGTTTGGTAAAATAAAAACCATTTCGGTCTCTTACGAGTTCTTTCAAGTCTCAGTCTGGCAAAACTTTGAGGAATCGAACTTCTGGTAAGATTTATCAGACGTCCTTATCTCCTCCTACGTGCACATACTGAAAGAAGAAATGGCTCGTTATTTCGGATTGCTACAGGTTTAACAATAAGCAACAGAATAAACACAGCGCTGTTCCAAATGCTCTTATTTTAAGAGGACAAAGTCACGGTCATGTATTGAAGACAATACATTTGTTGAGTTAAGCAAACCTCAGTCTGATTTTATTACGGAGAATTATTGATCTTTTCTGTCAAACGTTTCCGTATCACTTCTTGTTGATTCTGCCAAACCTATCACTATTAAAATATTAAGTGACACAGGAGCTTCTTAGAGTATTTGTTTATCAAGTACTTCGTCGAAGAAGTCCTCTTCTAGTGTAAGTGTTCTAATACCGGAAGTAGAATGCTGTTTTGTTTTGACTTGTCCTCAGTTAGTCTCAGGACCCATGGCTGTAGGAAAGGTGACTTCTTTGCCAATTCAGGGTATTTATTTATTACTGGGCAATAATCTAGCTGGAGAGAAGGTTATCATTAATCAACTTGCAACAAACGAAACTTGTTTGGATCAAAAAGTTAATTCTATTGAAATAATTGAAATCCCCGGTTTATACCCTGCTTGTGCACCTACTAGAGCTATATCAGAGAGAGCTCGTGCGAATGACGATGATCAGGACACTCCTTAAGCTAGCACATTTATTGATCAATCTAATGATGAGGTCACTTTTTCTTCTGGTATTGATCAACCAAGAGGTATCGATCACAGGTATCCTCTCTTTACTACTCATTCTCTCTATTTTAATCAGGTTGAGACTATCGCTAGTTGTTGAAGAAGATCACGATCCTGAGATCTTCTGTTTGTTTCAGAGGACTATTATCGAAAGTAACAATTTGTTATTTATTGACAATCGGGATGTTAATGAGAAAACGAAGACCACCTAAGGTATCCATTGCTTACGAAAGGTCAGTGAACAATTAAAGCGTTGTTCCAACAGGAAATTCTTAGTCTAACCCATGAAATTCCATTGGCTGGTCATTTAGGAGTCAGTAAGACTTATTACATAATCTTACATCATTTGTATGGGCCGAAAATTGAAAGTGATGTTTATAAATACTGTAGATCTTGTCATACTTGTTAAATGGCAGTAAACCCCAGTCGGAAGATACCTAAGGATGATCTGCGACCTATTCCTTGATTTGACGAACCATTTAACAGAATTTTAACTAGGGCCAAATTAGGTAAGGAATACTTTTTGACCATAATGTGTACTTCCACATGATTTACAGAATATATTAATGTGAGGAATATTAACACTAAAATCAAAGTTAAAGCTTTGATAAAGTTGTTTTGTACACTTTTAGACTTTCCTAAATCTGTCCAAACTGATCAAGGGTCAAATTGTTGACGGCAATTTTCTAACAAGTTGTGTAAGAATTATACATCGACCAGTTTAAATATAATACCTAACGCCATGAAAGTCAAAGGGATTTAGAAATATTTCATCAGTCTTTGAAGAATATCATTCAGCTGTATTGCTTTGATATAGGAAAATATTGGGACGAGGGTGTTGATTTGTGACTCTTTTCTATTAGGGAATCGGTCCAAGAATCTGGGGATTTTAGTCCTTTTGAACAACATTTTAGACATAACGTTCGTGGACCATTATTTGAAAAAAGAAACTGCTTTCAACCAAAGAGTCAGAAATTAATTTTCTTGACAATGTCGCTGATTTGAATTACAAATTGACAGAGGCTTGCGAAGTAGCAAGAACTAAGAATCAGTCTATTCACTCCAGAATGAAATTAAGGTATGACAGAAATACAAAGGAAAGGTGCTTTCAGCATGGTGACAGAGTTGTGGCTCTGTTGCCCATACCTTAACATCCTCTTCCGACACATTAATATGGTCCTGACAGTTGAAAGGAAAGTAGATGAGTTAAATTACATCAATAACACTCCAGGGAGGTAAAACAGAAACAACTTTGACTATATAAATAAGTTAAAGGAGTATGTTGATGGAGATAGCAGGGGTTTTCTTTCAGTCATTTTAGTTGTACCTGTCCCACACAGTGGGGATTCAAACGACGGAGTGAAATCGGACAGAAGTGACGTTGGTGTACCCAATCTTCGGAATTCGTACATATTGAACAATCTGGAATAGAAAATTTCGTATCTGATGCCACAAGAGAAGATTAAACTAGCACAGCTATTAATTGACTATGTGCACATGGTTCCAAATGTTCCAACACGAACAGATACAATCTACCATGACGTTCAGACTAGATTCTACACCTGTGTAACAACATCCTTACATGGTGAATGCTCTAATGCAGGAACGTTTGTTAAAATTAATTCAATATTTACTGGAGATTTGTTGCATAGAACCAAGTAAAAGTAACTGGAATTCACCATGTTTTATTTTGCGAAACTAGATAATACTTTTCACATCTCTACCGACTGTAGAAAAATGATCAGTGCCTCCAAAACGTATTCATTTCCAATACCACAAAATCGATGACTGTATTGACAAAACTGGAAATGCAAAATATATCACCAAGTTTGAACTTTTGAAAGGATTTTGGTCAATTCCACTCACGGAAAGGGCAAAGTTAATTTCAGTATTCGTAACTCCAGATGGACTTTATCAATATAAAGTGCTGATGTTTGGTATGACATGATTGCATTCAACATTCGAAAGTTTAACGAACATGATATCATCTGGTCTAGAGAACTGTGACACTTACATGGATGAGGTCATCATCTATATCTACCCCTGGAAAAATCACTTGGAAACCATTCGTAAGTTCTGTGATCAATCAGTGATACAAATGTGACAATTAATTTAGGTAAATGAGAGTTTGTGTAGTGCATATATTATATATTTATGACATTTTCTGGAGCACGGTCAAGTTAAGATCAAGGCTGTCTCTAAATTCCCAGTGCCTATCAGCTATGGATGGATATTATCGGAAATTTTTGTCTTTTTTCTCCACAACTGCTGATCACCTGACCAATTCGTTGAGTACGAAAATCAAGTTTCATTCGTCTGTCAAATGTCAGGGGGCTTTTGATAAATTAAAGGCCATACTTAAAAGTGCACCGATTCTTTCAGCTCTAGATTACAGTCAATCATTTAAAATGTATGCTGATGCAAGTAATGTGGGGCTTGGTGGAGTACTGATTCAGGAAAACAGAAATGGCGTTGATCATACAGTTTGCTATTCCCCCCACTTCACCCCACCCCCAACAAATTAAAAGCACAAGAAAAATAGTTCCATCTAGAAGGAATGTTTGGCTTGAATATTTGCTTTATAAAGAGTATAATAGTCAACTCCGTCTGTGATTGTTATATTCAGTGATCACAACACCCTTACTTTCATTAACAAAATGAAATAAAAAACCAGAGATTGTTGGGTGGAATTTGATATATCAGGAATACACCATTTTTTCATTAGGCACATTAAGGGAAAAGGTAATACGATTGTAGACGCGAGTTCGAGTGAATAGAAGTAGTATCTTGTTCCATTTTGTATATATGCTGGATCATTCGTAAGACGTTATTATGAAATTTTAATTATATGTATTTGACAAATATGTATTTAAAAAACGCTTTAGTGTATACGGAAACACGCGTTTTATCCCCCATGGAAAATTATACGGCAAAGGTCTTGTGTTATTAGTGTTAGTAGCAGCATTTCTATTTGTTACCCCAGACATTGCCAAAAGTCCATCCCCACAATAATTGGTGTTGCAATTGTTAATAATATTTGCGTCGAAAAAAGCCCCCAAACAAAACGTGTCAATAATAAGGCAACTATACATATTTCGCTTTGCTGATGTTCAATATGGAATGATTCTAAATCATAATATTTACAGAAGTTTGACTAGTGGCAATATCCGGTAAACTTATAATAATAATAATAATAATAATAATAATAATAATAATAATAATAAATGTGCAGTTAAGACAAGAGCCTAAACTTTAGAAGCTCTAAGAGCTTTTCAGTAGTAGATAACACAAAAACATACAACGTCAAGATTACAAAACCAAACAATGAAATTACAAGACCGTATGCTGACAATAACTAAGGACGTAAACATTAAGTCTTTAAGTCTGTTATTGTAGTGGAAATAAGTGACTTTTAAGAGCACTATTGAATGAGATCACATTGTCCTTGTGTCTAAGATCAATCTGTTATTTGTTCCACGTGGCTGGACCCTGTTACGCAAAAGAACTTGGTCCATATGACTTCATTTTAAAAGTGGGATCATTGAAAATACGTGTGTCGGAAGAGGAGCGTATAGTTCTAAATGGGGTGTATACATGGTTGAGGTCAGATAGGTATATTAGACTGGAGCCAGTCAACGAAATATAGCATAGTGAACGATTTTATTTTGATTCTAGATCGAACTAGTAGCCATCGGAGGTTACAGAGCAGCTGGTAGGTGTGTTCAGTTATTCATAGCCTAAGGATAATTCGAGCAGCTTCAAGTTTCTGTAGTAGATACCAAGACTAACCAGCTAGAAATGGATTACAATAATTTAGTCTTGAAAGTGCTAAGGAACACACAAGTGTTTTAGAGGCATGAACCGAAAGAAAATTGCGCATGGACTTGATGCGTCTCAGCTCGGGATATACAGCTTCGCAAATCTTTATGACATGTTGGTGTAATGAGAGAGTACTGTCGACAGTGACACTTAGGATCAGGATGACTTCAGTTTTATCATCATTCATCTGCAACATGTTGCATGTTATCTGTGACTTCAGATCTGAAATGCACCTCTCTAGGCCTTGGACAGTAGTCCCAGCTTCAGTTGGGCATCTAGATTTGTATATTTTTTTGTCATCAGGGTACAACGGATGAAACACCGGATGTCGATCTATGACGTTTGAGATCGGCTGAATGTTTAAAATGAATAGGACGTGGCCAAGGACAGAGCCTTGTGGAGCACCATCAACTGGCCTGGAATATTTTCCATTTACGAGCACAATTTGTGTCCTGTTGACTAAGTAGGACTTGAGCCAAAGCAAGGCTGTAACGTGAATACCAAATACATGCCCTCTGGTTCATTAGTATTCGGTGTGAATAGAGATTGTATTAGTCGTGTTTGAAGCACACAGTCTTCAGCAGGATTTAATTCATGCTTTCAGAGTAAGCAAAATGCACTATAGAGTCAGCCACAGCATAATGAACAGGCTTTACCGAATGCCAAATACATAAGCCTCTGAAAGCAGTAACCATTCAGGTGATGCGATCATATGATCGACACATTACTGCGATGTATTTTAGTGTTCTGTTTTAAAATACTGAGAGAGAGAGAGAGAGAGAGAGAGAGAGAGTTAGGTCAAATTTACAGCCAATTTGTGACACATGTGACACCAATGGACGACACATGATTGTACATAATTATTGTAAGATAAGACCCTTTATTCCCTCATTCATAAATCAGATACGAAATTTTCACAATATAAATCGTTACCAGTCCCATAGTAAAAATGTTATAGAACATCTGGTCAGCTAGAGGTGGGTGGGCACTGTCAATTTGTTCTCGTTTCAAATGAACGGAAACTTTCAATGTAAACAAGCCGACAGACAGCTCACTGTTCTTTCCGGTTTCTATAATTGTCTATTTCAGCACAAGCTGTGTTGTCTTTGTCCAATATTTGCCATATCTAGTTTTACTATTTCTAAAACAAACTGTAGAAATAAGAGGAGGAACTCCTGAATACATGTGCTCAAAGAGAAATAACTCCCAAATGTACAGAATTATGATCTGAGACTATTAAATAAGGTGAATTATATTACATCTGTTGCTTGAAAACATAACCCGCCCGTGCATATAAGACGATAGTATTGCTAAAGAAACTATGTACCGCATGATTCGAAACGCCGACATGTTGACTGATTGAGACACCATGGAGGCAATCAGGTTCGATATTATTAACTGATGGATGCAATGACTACGTTTTGTGCATTTTTTTTTATCCTTGATGTCGTATGTTGTTGAAATCGGTGGGGGAGTGGAACAAAAGAAGGGAAAGTGTGCGAATGCTATAATAGGCAATTGGTTTGTTTCTGTAATAAAAAATAAGTTCTTCATTCATGCAGTTCAATGTTCATTTGCCTATGACAGTTTGTCAGAAGAGTGGTTCGTGCGAGAGGTCTCATTTGGTATTACTTCAACATTTTCAACATCGATTATCTAAACAAAAAATTGATCTGGAACGATGTTTACTTGCTAGTCAATATCAATCTGAAGTATGAGAGAAGGGCCAGAGTGATGTAGGATTCTTCTTCATTGATTGCAGAGTTTGTCTTTGTCACAGTTCCTACGTAAGATCCATAAACCCGTTTTGTCTTGCAACATTTCATAAAATGATGTTTCTTACTCCTGTACTGTAGCATGATTTTCCATTGGCTGGATATTTTAGGAAATGCTGTAACCCTATATGTCTTCTGATAACAGTAATCAGTACCCAAACAAGGCCTGCTTAAAAGGGGTGGGGGTGGGGGTGGGTGGGTGGGGCTCGTTGGGTGTTGTTTGCGTTTCGGTATAGGTAAACCATATAATCTTAAAATACAAGTTTTTGCTGATTGGCTTTTAAAAATGTGTTCTGGCAGATATGAGAGGCAGAATGATGGAAATACCGTTTTAACCGTTTGTTTGGGATGACTCATGGTATAGTCAGCACCCCCATCCTCACCTCGTGTTTTGTTGGTAGTGTGTTCTAAAATATTTCTCTGATTATGCACATATAATTAGGGGCACCGAAAGCTTGCTGCTTAAAAACTGTTTAAAAAAATCCAAATTACACACACACACACACACACACACACACACACACACACACACACACATCACTGTCATCGAAGTGACAATTAACCCAGATATCCATCTTCAGAAGATGCTAGTAATGTCTTAAACATATTAAAGTAATTAAACAAAAGATCTGGGTTATTTACACAGAAAGAATTAGCTTGTGTGTGTGTGTGTATATATATATATATATATATATATATATATATATATATATATATATATATATATATATATATTGTTACGTGTAGGCTCGTACAAAAGTAACAAAAGTAAACAGCGAAGCCAACAAGCTTTGTAAGTTTAAGAAAATAATTTATTTCCCTAGAAAACAAGGTAAAAATATGACATAATACTTTCGGTTTATGAATATAATCCAAAAATTAATCCTTGAATCTAGAAATATAAGTCCTATCACTAAACAGTTCTAATTGAATCCAGGTTCGAATCTCAATGAAGTTCCAATATAGAAGGCGATGATGTCAGATGAGGTCGTCGTACTGACGGCAACAGTTCGTCGTTGAATCACAGTTTATAATGTTCCAGTTTAGAATTCCAGAATAAATTTCCACTAAATGTCTTTGTCCCGGAATTTTTATAAAGAAGAGTATTTTCCAGGATGAATAAATTATTTTAAATACGAAAATCAACTCAAATGGCAACAACAAGACAGATACCTTGAGCCCAAAGGTACAATTTTACGACTGACAAAATTTCACTGAGATATGAGTATTAAACCCAACTAAAACGTCATTTCGACACTCGTGATGGGTCACATGATCACTTAATCATCGAGCCGCGCAGTAAATAAAATGCCATTTTACACGTAAGCCAGAATAGCCCTATCTAAGAATCAGACTCTCACGCTGGAAATGAATAATATAAAAGGCTGTTTACAATCATAGCTAACACGTGGGCCGAACATGACCTTAGTAATAACCTATCATTTTCGCTTAGTGTTTACAACCGTCTCAACCAAGATGAGCTAAAAATAGTGATAAAGTGATACTTCTACGTTGTAATCAGGTCAAAACAGAAGACTGAATTTTCTATTAAAAAAAAATATCAAATCCCGTGAAAATTATAATTTCAATAAAATATAATGAAACAAAAATAAAATAAAAAAAAATTTAAAACTAGCACACAAGTAATTAAATTACACATACGTAACAATATCTTTATCTATCTAACTATATATATATATATATATATATATATATATATATATATATATATACCTCTTATATATATATATATATATATATATATATGCATGTATGTATGTATGTGTGTGTGTGTGTGTGTGTGTGTGTGTGTGTGTGTGTGTGTTCAGCACTACAAATGGGCATAATTCTAGAAAATAAAATCATCAATGTGTGAAGCACAAAATGGCATGCCCATGTTCACTTAATGTTGGCAATGGATACCAAGTTTCAAGGTATTTCATCTTGGCACTGAAACTAGAATTCACAGAAGACTGTCATATATATTATAATAGATTCCTTTGACGCCTAGTTGGACACAACTCCGACAAATATCATAGAAACCTGCAAACTAACTGCTGCAATTGTTCATCTAATTTTATATAATGTCTGCAAAGCTTCAGGCAAATTCATGAAAACCTGTTGGACCAGTAGTGCACGGTAATGAAAAGATTAAGTATTTATAATATGAGAATGGGGAATAATAATATAAGCTTGACAAAATCAGCTGTACATGATATCAGTAATGTCGGCTAAGTTTCAAACTGGTCCATCAAGAATTGAAGGACATGGAAAAAATTAAATTCCCAAGTTTGTCAAGTTACAATTCACTTATTGGAAAAATGCTAGAGAAGTTGTACTTGCCTCCTACCATTAAACATTGTCACCAAACTAACAACAAAAAGGCAAACAGCAGAAAGAAGTTGTCTTGTGCTAATTTTTTAGTTTTGTCTTTGCAATTCAGTTTAATAAAAGATCCATGGTCACACACCTGACTAAAATAAACCTTAACAGCAAATGCAAGAGCAGAGAACCGAAAAATCTGAAGTAGTGGAACGCTATATGTTCAGTTGTTTAGATGAGTCTATATTTTTTCAAGTTAAAATGACACTATTTGAGTGCATATTGGCAACATTGTAAACTCTGAAAGGCCTTCATCTTAAAATAATTTATATAAGTTATGATGAAATGGTAATGAGTAATTTCTGATAAGTTGTGTTAACAGTTTTTGTATGTTGATGAGCAGCGCATTAGTGTTAGTCAATGGACTTAAAAATGCAAGAGACGTTATCGACATAAGATTTGTTCCAATCTGCTGAGCAGTTTCTGAGATGTTGCTTCAAGATTCCAATGTCTAGGTCATAGATATGGGGGAATGTCCAGTGCTAAGATCGTCAGGAAACTTATCAGGTGCTAAGTTCCGAGAGGATGTTTGGCGCCAAGGATAGAAAGATAAGTGTCTCAGGTGCTAAGGTCAGGAAGGTACATGGATGGTGCTGAAATCAAAGAAGTAAATCAGATTCTTGTTAAGGTCAGGAAAGTATGTCTGGTGCTAAGGTCAGGAAGGTATTATGTCTTTTGCTAAAGTTGCGGGAGTCAATATGTCTGTTGCTAAGATTATGGAGGTGGATATGTCTGTTGCTAAGATCACGTAGATGGGGCATGTCTGGAGATAAGATGACAGAGATGGATATGCCTGGTGCTCAAATCAGGAATGCAAGCAAGCATATAATAAGCTAAGATCTGGAAGGTAGATGTGTCTGGTGCTAAGGTCAAATGGAAGATACGTCCAATGCTAAGGTCAGGAAAGGGGATATGTTTACTGATAGGGTCTGGAATGTAGTACACCCGTTAGAGCTAAGTGGATTAATATGTTTTGCTGCTGCTAAGGTCCGAAAAGTAGATATTTCTGGTGCACAAAGGCAGATAATGTCTGGTGCTAATGTCAGAAAGGTAATATGTCCGGTGCTAAGGTCAGCAGGATATATACCTTTGGCACTATGGTGAGAACAGTAGGTATGTGTAGTGAAAAGGTCAGTGAGGAATATATATATATATATATATATATATATATATATATA
>JAECUM010062759.1:0-11414 GCA_016617855.1 Megalonaias nervosa
ATATATATATATATATATATATATATATGTATATATATATATATACCCATCTACCTACCTAAATTTCAAAACCAGTACAATAGGAAACACACATTTTTTCTTGCCTAATGAAAATGTATTCCCACTAAGTGACTATAACTTATAAGGTTACATAATGTTGCATAGGTTGATATATTCTGCCAGAATGATGACCAGCATGAAAAATAAGAAAACTTCCAAAAACCAGTATATATGGACTGTAAGGGTGCAAATTTGTCGATCTATGAAGAGCACATTAATTTGGGCAGGTGAATGATTAATTAAATTTATAGGGACTGGCGCGTGTTTAAATCACCATACTGCACAGATTTATAATGGCTATGTCAGGAGAGAAATGATTCTTAATTAAACATTAGTTTATTTAACCGTCAGACAGACTGATCTTGTATCAGAATTGTCAGATTTTGAAATTTTCCATAATTAGTTATTTGGGAATTTAGAGGTCACGCAGACTACAAATTTGGCGCCTAGTTATTAAAGGCAGGAAAGATATTTAATCCGGATTGGTTGCGCTAGATAAGGGGCATGATTCCCACATGAAATCTTTGGTTTTAATATGTCCGATCACAAAAGTTTAGTCAGTCTACACTTTTCTGCAAGAGAAAACAAAGGTAGAAGACTCCGAGTTTGAATTTAGAAGAAATTCACTTGTAAAATAATTATCCAAGGAATCGGATGTCTGGAAAGTCAACGGACACGATTTTAGAAGCAAGCGAAGCTTGAAAACACAAGGTGAAATAGCTCTACGGGACGAACTCACCTACCGACCATTCGAAGTATCTACGTATCACGTACTTACATATCCACCTACTCACACAAAGTTCAAGGGCCGAAAGAGGTGAGACAATAGAGAGTTTGGAAAAGGGAAAAGTGGAAAGGACCAAGATGAACAGTCACAGAAAAGTTGGAGAAGAGTCACAGTGAATTTGGAATGAACCGGAAATAATTAGGTTATGAAGTTGTACCAGGGCAATGACTTCAATTGTTCACTCGATTCAATGATGAACTAATTCTATCATTTAAAACAATATCGGCTATGTATATAAGTATATTTGTGTTTTGAAATTAGGTGAATGATTTATTTCAAAAAGAAGTGTATCTTCCTATTGTAATGCATTATCACGGTTGTTTCTGTAATTGATTAAATTGTTATTTTTTTCATGTACGGGGGCTCGTGTCATTCTGTTTTTATATATCTGCTCAGATCTCTATCTATCCCACCTATAAGTTTCACACTTTATATTGATATTTACTTGATCTGGGCAATAACACCGAAGGCGATCACCCTCTAGATAATGATAACCAAATTCGACTACAACCCACCCCCAACAAAGTGGGGGATTACATAGCTTGGACCTAAAGCTCATAATCAACCTTGAGGACATTGTCTAAACAAATTAAGCTCTATTGGCTCATATCCAACCTGCAGGATATCATCCATACAAAGGAAGCTTCATGACTAGTATCCAACCTCTAGGATGTTATCCAAACAAAGGAAGCTGTACTGGCTCAGTTGCTAGAGTATAAGACTTTTAATCCAAGGTTAACAGGTTCAATACCCACAAAAACCAACTCCTTTGGTATGTCATAACTTGGAAAAGGCACATGTTCCCATTTCCCTGGCAAGATATAGCCAATAACATGTTAAAAGTGCAATTAAAACCAGCCTACCAACAGTTCCATGAAAATAAGAATTTAACACAGAACACAACAGCCCTGGGATCGGCCATCAAATGATAAAAGAGGAGATCTTGGTCTACACTGTGCTCTGTTCTGTACACCTTACTAATAAGTTTGATATGTGAAGATATGACCTTGAGCACTGCAAGGAATGTGAAAACAAGTACTAATATGATCACTTATTTCATGCTACATGTTTCTGAATGCCAAAATAACACTAGCTATCTTCACAACTTTGACCTTTGCAACAAAAAAAAACCCACTTTTTTAAAAAATGGATGAGATTGGAATTTTCAGCCAAAGAAACCACTTTTTTCCCAAATCAAACCTTCATAGTAAAATCTTGGATAAGCTCCAGTTAAAAATAGATTTTTAACAGTGTCATTAAATCGTTGTACCACAAATTGCAATGTATATGATGGCAGGAGAGCATGCAAATGCACATACTAGCCCACTAATTTTAACCTACTGACTGAGTTAGGTTACATTTCCAATCTGGCAGAGAAAATGTCCACCCTTGGGTAACCTATCAGCATAATTTTCAGAAAAAAAAATATCTACTGTTACCTGCTGAGAATTTTGTATAGAATATGAAGGGATATCCAGACTTTTTTCAATTTCATCAAAATTTCATTTCCTGGCAAGCAGTGGAAAGAACAATAAATTGATTATCATGATAGAAAATCTGAAAGATGGAAGAGTAATTCTGGAGTCTAAACTGAGAATCAGATTCAAATTATTTTGTGCCATCCCCCACCCCACCAGATTCCTAATGCTAATGTTTTTGTCATTGATTATGCATAATATATATTCCAAAGGGATGAAAATGAAGATTACCATTCTGTAGTGATTTTGTGTGCCATAACAGATGTCTATAGACAAAAAGACATATGTATGGTTAGCCCTTAGTCCTTCAAGGACCTCTCATAGACAGTTGGCACCATTAAGTATGATGTCCACAAATGCAAAATCCCAAGTTTGGATCACTGTTGAAAATTGTCATAAAAATGCTTGAAATTAATAAAATGCCATAGTATGAAGGCTATTTCATCGTATAATCTATAGTGAACTTCTTTTTGCATGAGATCTGTTTTAATTTATGAATTCAGGGCCCACATACTTTCTTATTAAACCAATTCCATCACAATCAGATCTTAGCTGATGAAATGAAAGGCCATACCATACAATTTATGGTAGGTACTTGAGTTGTGGGAAAGAAGAAGGATTCAAGAATATGAAATTACTCTTAAAATAAATGACCAACTCAAGACTATCTATCATGATCTTCTAATAACCAATTCCTAGACTTCAAATAAACCATTCTGACATCATCCATAGTGGCAAGTAGACCATTCTGATATCATCCATGCCATTAAGCAGACAATTCCAATACCATCCATGCCATTAAGGATACCATTTCAATACCATCCATACCATTAAGTAGACCATTCCAATACCATCCATGCCATTAAGTAGACCATTCCAATACCATCCATGCCATTAAGTATACCATTCCAATACCATCCATGCCATTAAGTATACCATTCCAATACCATCCATGCCATTAAGTATACCATTCCAATACCATCCATGCCATTAAGTATACCATTCTGATACCATCCATGCCATTAAGTATACCATTCTGATACCATCCATGCCATTAAGTAGACCATTCCAATACTATCCATGCCTTTAAGTATACCATTCCAATACCATCCATGCCATTAAGCAAACCATTCTGATACCATCTATGCCATTAAGTAGACCATTCTGATACCATCCATGCCATTAAGTATACCATTCCAGTACCATCCAAGCAATTAAGTAGACCATTCCAATACCATCCACACCATTAAGTATACCATTCCAGTACCATCCGTGCCATTAAGTAGACCATTCCAATACCATCCATGCCATTAAGTAGACCATTCCAATACCATCCATGCCATTAAGCATACCATTCCAATACCATCCATGCAATTAATTATACTATTCCTTACCATCCATGCCATTAAGTAGACCATTCCAATACTATCCATGCCATTAAGTGTACCATTCCAATACTATCCATGCCACTAAGTAGACAATTCTAATACCATCCATGCCATTAAGTAGACCATTCTGATACCATCCATGCCATTAAGTAGACCATTCTAATACCATCCATGCCACTAAGCAGACAATTCTAATACCATCCATGCCATTAAGTAGACCATTCTGATACCATCCATGCCATTAAGTATACCATTCCAATACCATTCATGCTATTAAGTAGGCAATTCTAATACCATCTATAGCATTAAGCCAGCCATTCTGATACCATTTATATTGGTAGACAATGTAGATTCCAACCATACTGGTAAGAAGACCATTCCAATACTATCCATACCATTACGATGACCATTCCAATGCTATCCATACCATAAGTTGACCATTTTGGAATTTTACCATGGCTCTATTTATCTTCTGCAGAACATAACTGCATTGAAATATAGATAAATTTTATTACTTGGAACTGCTGTTGAATTCTGACAAAACAAACAATCATAATGTTCAGAACAACAAAGCAACACGGTTCCACAAACATTCTTTCATCAGTACTTCGCAATTCTTGTCCTAGTGGGTCAATCGACTTGTATGTTTCAAACATCAGAGGAGACTTTTCAAAATCATTAGTTGGGAAGTAAAACTGAGGCTGGAATTCTTAAATATTTACCTGGAAAATCTGATGGATAACTCCATACAATTTTCACATGTGGAAACTGGGGTGAGGGAATGAAAGTGGTAATTTTTTTCCAGAAAGACCAGTTCACGTCTATAAATTCAAATAAACCTTTTAATTCTTGCCATAATTGGAGGGAAGAAAATTATTCCATTTTATATGCCTTATGGCCATTTAGGCTATTTAGTTTAGTATGTAGTATGCCTTATGGCTATCTAAGCTATTTAGTTTAGTATGTAAGTATGCTTATGGCCATTTAGGCTATTTAGTTTAGTATGTAAGTATGCCTTATGGCCATTTATGCTATTTAGTTTAGTATGTAGTATGCCTTATGGCTATCTAAGCTATTTAGTTTAGTATGTAGTATGCCTTATGGCTATTTAAGCTATTTAGTTTAGTATGTAGTATGCCTTATGGCTATCTAAGCTATTTAGTTTAGTATGTAGTAAAATGTGTTCTTAACTGACAACTGGCATGGGCCTTGTTCTTTCTGCTCATCACCACTAATTTACAATTTTAGGATCAGATTTCATGAATTAAGATTATTAATAAATTTATATTACTGGATGACTGGTAGAAGTACACACATTATGTGTCTTAGTAACAAAGACATTGGGTGTGTGTGTGTGTGTGTGTGTGTCTGTGTGTCTGTGTGTGATTTGGATTTTTAATCTAGCTCTAACAATTTTTCAATCATATTGCTAAGATGTCTGCATGAGGCAGTTTATAGTGATGTCTAGCTCTGGAAAATCATGCCGCAGACAAGTAACAAGTTGTCCCACCTAGTTACATTTATCCTGACACCAGGCCAACCAGTCCTAGTACTAACCTCTTAATGCTGAGCACCAAGTGAGGCAGCTGCGAGTACCATTTTTATAAGCCTTTGGTATGACTCGGCCAGGGTTCCAACCCATGACCTCCTGCATCCGAGGCAGATGCTCCAACCATTTACGCCATGGGAGCAGTTCAAAACAAACATCTCAGTGATCAAGTCTAGGTAAATTCATGATGTCATTTTATTAGTACAGAACTGTAAAAATTGTGCTGAACTGGTAAATTTTTTGGAAATAAATGAAATTGTCTGAAGTGTTGGATTATTTTATTGAAATAGCTCCTCAATGCCTCTTATCATGAAAAACATATGCACCAAACAAACCATACTGCAGAAATGTTGTCGGTATATGATCGATCTAAAACTGTTTCATAAGACCCAAAATTTTCACATGTCTTCCTAGTTTGCCATAGTGTGGCACAGACTGTGTTGATGTAACATTGAACACTATTCATACATGTATACATATATACATAGTCTATCCTATAAGTTAAAATTTTTAGGAAACAAACTCTCCATTTGAAACAAATAAAAAAAAAAATTTTTAGAATACACGATCAACTTCATTTAGAAAAAGGTAGGACTTAAAAAGAAAGTGCATTATTTATGACATTTTGCCATTTTATGTGAATGCCACAATTGCACATCCTAAAACAGAATTTTAGCATACATCATACATCCTACTTAATGGATGAGTGTCATCACTCCATTGCTTGTGGACATGAGTTTGCATTACACTTATTAGTGCACACCAGCGTCTGTAAAACTAGTTTTCCATACAATTTATAACACATATATTCATTTTGTTTTACAGCTTTATTACATTTGTTTGCTATAGTCAACTATACAATTCATTGAGTTTACCATGTGATAAATCCCTGATGGTATTTAAAAAGTAACAAAATGTTCCTCTACGCCACTTATATATCGTTACCCGAGTCAAACATGATTACATTATAAACATCAGTCAGTTAAGCATGGGAAGCATGAATGCAACTGCATAAAAACCTGTAACAAATTGTTATTGTTGTGGTTTGATAACATAAACCAACCTGAGTGTTCAAGAGTTATTTATCAGACAGCATCCTCCAATACCACCCATCGTAATTACTCTAACACAAACCCCACCTTGATATACAAGTTACAAAATTGCTTCCTTAACATAATGGCTGAGGAATGGGTAATTTCTTAACATAATGGCTGAAGAATGGGTAATTTCACTTGTTAAACACTTCTCCAAATATGTAAACAAAACAAAATGGCTAACCAAATACTAAATTTTATGTCTTACAGTTAAATATACAGTACATGTACTGGACCACAATGCTTGCAAGTACAATCATTACAATACTGCAAAAGTCATCCTACCACTGAGTCCAAAGACATTTTTGGGAAGCTCAACTTTTATTTAGCTAGAAAGTTAAAAATTTTAACACTGAGCTTACTCTATGGTGTGGATGGACATAAGGACATACAGACATGTGTACCAACACAAACATGGATGCCCAAGTGATCAACGTATCAACCTTTTGCCAAGACAAAGATTTATTTAAAATTCCAATTGTCCAGATGGCTCGAGAGACTAGTAAATTATTACATTTTCCAATTTCTGCAGTTACTGTCTGTACTTGCTTATAAGAGAGTCAAACTGCAAATTGCACAGATCCAGATCGGCTGTCGCATAATGCACCAGCAGATCTGAGTCTGTGCAGTTTGCTAGGAGTAATCAATAGAACAAACAAAACAGACCCTGATCTGCATGTGCATTGTGTGATGGCAGATCAGGATCTTTGTTGTTCAAAGTTTGACTCAACTTATAAGCAAGTACATATGGTAGAAGAGACCAAATGTAGATAGCAGTGACCCCGGACTTTGACTCATTATGCAGACCAAGATATGCAACATTCAATCAGCAAATACTTTCTAACAAAAATCATTAAACTTCATCCACCAGGACATTAACTAGAGTAGATAAAGCTGTACACTGTCGCAGAAAAATGAGGTCATGTGGTTACTACGTAGAAAACAGAGTTGTAGCAATCCGTACCGATGAATAACAATCTATTTAAGGACAAACAAAATTGATTTGATTACTTTTAAACTCTCATCGGATCTCTAGATACAAAAAACAAAGGCTATTTTCAATTTGGTTTTAATTTTAATAAGGCATTTACCGTAAGTTCTCTATTAAATGGCATATAAATTTTTAGCCTGTGCAAACAAAAACAAGATTACTGACTGTCTCCAAATCAGGTATTTTACAATTTACACCAAAATATCATTTTTCGACAACTACATACAAAATACTGCAAACGGAACCAACCTATGTTACATGCAAAGAGGATATTTATTTCATAATTGCTCAACAAAATTTTCTTCAGCCCAGTTTTTGTTAAGAAGAAGCAATTAATCCATGTTGTTACAAGGAAGCTGACTTCAATATTTTGGCACAAGTTCTCCAACTGCACAAAACTGATTTGTTAATAAGCAAGTTGAAGCAACAGACATGCACCATATATACAAAAACTTTCTTGCCAAAGAAACCAACACTGGCTACAACAAGAAGTCCTGTTTTCAACTAGTCAAGACATAACATTTATATAATGTTATTTCTACACTGCATGTGAATGATGATACTGGTATACCGATTTACCACAGTAGTTTTTCCATGTACTGGTACCTCTGTAGTTTCTGTCGGTAAGGAATATATGAAAATTCCGGAGTAATTTTGTTACAATTTTAATAGGTTAAAAGCCTGTTTTCGTTATTCATAAAATATTTCCAAAAATTATGAATGCTGGTACAAAATAGTTATATCTGTCACAAACTAATTTCGAATATTTAATCCCATGTTTGACAAGTGTCACATATACCAACATGGCAGCCAAATGGGATGTGATGGAAGATATTTGGACCCAAACCAACTCGTAGAAAAACTTCAGATTAAAAACAGACAATAAATATAATTTCTTTTGGTTATTTACTTAGTGTATGTTAATGTGTTTAGTATATGTGTAAGTAAGCCAAATAATCATCCTAAGGTTTTCAGGATAGCAGTTGTTGTTTTGTTTTTTTTGGCTTGATTTTACATAATTTATCTAGTCTACAAAATATTTTCTTATTTTATGAGTCAGTGTGTTTTATGTTTACTGACCCTCTCTGATAAATATCTTCCCCATGTGTCAATCAAGCTCCCACTCAATGTTTCCCTGCTTTAACAGAGTCAAGGTTGTTTAAGATTAGTGTATGCAATTATGTAGCATAAATTTAAACATTTTTAAAACTTCCGGTTTACGATTCCTTCTGCTATTGTATGTATTTTGAATGCAAAAACCTCTGAATATTCATTAGCTGAATGCTGATCAATTGGTTACATTTTGATAAGATACGAGAAACATAAATACTGTACTATATAATATAGCATACTTCTGGCTTTCTAAATTACTATTTCCTGTTTCTTTCTATGGTGCACTACAGTACTCTCTCGTTATAATGCTGCCCATGGAAGCAATAAAGTATACTGGTTTACAGTGAAATCACCTTAGACTATATACAATTTTATTACCCACTGCTGCACCTAGGATACCAAGGTAAAGGAAAGCTGTGTATCTCACCCTTTAGATTTGAAGGACACACATTTTAAAGGGACAAACAAAAATTGCAATACATGATGCAATAGAAATGCAAAAACAAATGAGATGATCTTATTTGCTTCTACAGTTTTGGCACCTTAACTTTGACATATTTTGCATTCACACTTATTTACTGTAATAAAAGTTTTATCATGTAATCAGTGACTCATGAATATATTAACATTTCTGAAAATCTGGTTAACCTGAAATGAGCTGCACCATAGAATTTTCCATTAAAACAAATCTTGCTCTCATTCAACTTTAGTCTTCACTCATTATCAACCAGCATTAATTATAATAAATACTCATGTTTTCTTAATTACTTTGCATTTCAAAGTAAGAAATTATTAATTAAATGACAAATTGAGAAATTTATGAATATTCGCTCAAGAAAATTTGTCGGCATATTTTTTCACTCAGGAAAAAAAAAAACATGCACAGAGGACATGCAGGGTAAAGATTTGGGGGGACATAAGACAAAAATTTCTATGTGCAACACTGATTACCACTTAATAGAATGGAATTTATGATGATATCCATCTTATAATATGTACCATGTTATAATGATGGGTCTTATAGTGGAGGAGTGATGTACTGTGTTATAATAAAGGACCTTATAGTGAATGAGTGATGTACTGTGTTATAATGAAGGGCATTATAGTGGAGGAGTGATGTGCTGTGCTATAATAAAGAGCCTTATAGTGGAACAGGGAATTACTGTGTTATAATGAAGGGCCTTATACCAGAAGACTGATGTACTGTTACAATGAAGGACGTTACAGTTGCAGAGTGCTGCACTCTGTTATAATGAAGGACTTATAGTGCAGGAGTGATGTACTGTGCCATGATGAAGAGCATTTTTGTGGAGGAGTGATGTACTGTGCTATAATGAAGGATTTGTTGTTGTTGTTGTTGTGGGACTTAACGCCATTTTTCAGCACACGATAGGCTATACATGGCGGCCAGTATTAACGGTGGAGGAAGAAACCGGGAAATCCGCGGAAAGAACCACCGACCCACGAGAAGCTACTGGCAAGCTTTCTCACATATCCACATTCGCCGAATCTTAGACTCGAACTCACGCAGACATAGGTGAGATGGCAGTGATCCGTAACGGACAGCGCTTTAGACCACTCGGCCACTCGGGGCCCCATGAAGGATTTATTATAAAGGATTTATTATAGTGATTGACTGATGATCTGTGTTATAATAAAGGATTTTATGGTGGAGACGTGATGTACTGTTTTATAACGAAGAGCTTTTTGTGGAGGACTGATGTACTATCATAGTGAAGGACATTATAGTGCATGGAGTGATGTACTGTGTTATAACGAAGGGCCTCATAGTGGAAGAGTGAATTGCTATTATAATGAAGGGCCTTATAGTGAAGATATGATTACTGAGTTATAATGAAAAACATTATAGTGATGGAGTGATATACTGTGTTATAATTAAAGACATTATAGTGGATAATGAAAGGCTTTATAGTGGAGGAGTGATGAACTGTGTTTTAATTAAGGACTCTACAGTGGAGGACTGATATACTGTGTTATAAGGAAGGGCCTTATAGTGGATCAATGATGTGCTATTATAATGAAGAGCCTCATAGTGGAAGAGTGAATTACTGCATTACAATGAAGGAGATTATAATGGAGGAGTGACGAACTGTGTTTTAATTAAAGACCCTACAGTGGAGGAATGATATAATATGTTGTAATGAAGGGCATTATAGTGGAGGAGTGATGTAACTATCATAGTGGCAAACACATATTAAGATAAAAAGAACTTATTTTCAATATAAAATTTGATGCTACATGTAATAGGTCTAACTGCAAACAAGACTTATCCTGATCTGCCATCACATAATAAGCATGCAGAACTGGGTAGATGTTACCGGTCCTACTAATTACTCAGACCAAACTACAAAGACACATATCTGCTCTCACATTACTTCATGGCAGAGTTGGGTCAAAATGCAGTTTGCAGTTGGACCCGACTTAAACTCGCGTATAGACTGCACCCATTGGGGACAACTTAAATTTTGAGCTCGTATCCCATTTCTATATATATATATAAATTAAATGTGAATTTCAGATTGAAAATGAATGAGATGCAAATAATTGATTTATACTTCGTGGGAAAACCTGTTTAACAATTTACTTAACAGGCTCGTGCAGGGAAAAAAAAAATCTAAACCTGTAAGGAAAACTATGAAATTCTCTTGAAGGGGTAAATAAACTTGCAAACAAGAAAAGTCCAACAAAATTCCTGATTTAACATTGACACAACGTGAGAAAAGTGTTCTACGGAGTAAAATTGGTCAATTAAACTGTAATATCGCCAAATTATTGTACTTTTTCAAACTTTTGGGGATGGCTTCCTTCTTCAAGCCATGCAAATGCTTTCTGTATTACTATGCTGAACTTAGTTTCAATCAAGTACTGCAAACATCAATTCATATCTAAGCTAAGATATATATATATATATATATATATATATATATATATAT
>JAECUM010062760.1:0-10686 GCA_016617855.1 Megalonaias nervosa
TAACATTTTCTCACGATAAATAAAAAAATCGATAGCATCCCTGACAGATGAACAGAGCCTAAACATCGTCGAAACGAAGATGAGGATGTACCTCGAAATGGAACAAGAAGTTTCCAAAATTCAATCAAATCGGGGGAGTGCTGCAACATTAAATTAAATCAAATCCTTAATTCACATCCTGATTGAAACGACAATGAGGTAAAATTTATCAAGATGAAAGAAGAATCAACATCATCACTTGCATACAATTGTATAAATGAACGACAGGTTATAACAAACACAAATTTAATTTATTGTCTTCTAATTTGATCCTTTGTGTGCAAGGATAGTATTTTCTTGACATAGAAATGTCCTTGAGGAAAAAATAACATTAAAAGTGCGGGTTTGTTGGATGAATTTTCCTCACATTTCTATTTTATATTGCAAACTGTTAAAGATTTGCAATTTCAATATAATGTTGAAAGTAAAGGTACCTGCAGATTCAGCATGACAACAGGATTTTTCGTGTCGCCTTTTAAATTAATAATAATAATAATAATAATAATAATAATAATAATAATAATAATAATGATAATAATAATGGCAAACAAATATATAGCTAATATTTAAAGTGAAATATATGATTACAATAAAGCTATTGCATCTGTCCTTTAGAATTGTATGAGTAACATTTTAGAAAATTGGCTGACATTCAACAAAATCCGTTCCAAGGCAGAGGGCCAGGGGCAATAACTCTGCATTGTATTAGAGAACGCATACCAACTTTCAGATTCTTATTTCCCACATGATTATGCAATGTTTGGAATAGTCTTCTGGTATAGCAGAAGTTTTTTATCACTGTTTCCAGAAATAAGAACATCGACATGAAAAATGTTTCCAATTAAGAATGACAGCTCACACAGCAGGAAACAACACGCGCGCACACGAACGCACGCACAAACAACTACACACGTGGACAAACAAGCTTCTATGGGAGGTAACAACCCGATAAGTTAAGTGTAGCCTCTTTGGAGTTTTCTCCCATTAATCTGACTCGGTCTGCTTGTAGTACGTTCATTTCCTACATTTAATTATATTCCTTGTAAATCAAACTGGAAAACAAGATTTCTCTGCAAGTATAAATATGAAGAGTTTTTATGTGGAATACTAAGTAGCCAGAATATTTTCCATGTAGTTCATACTCAGTAACACGCCTAATTTCAAATACTCTACATGTATCATCAGACATTGGAGGAGTCGAGGTGAAGGGAGAGAGGGAGTCGAGGTTGAGGGTTCTAAAAATTACATTTTGTGCATTCAAGAACACTAAATAATATAAACGAAATAAAAATTTGATCTCCTTTGACCCAGATTATTTATATCTTAAATATGTTCCACTGCAAGGGACGTTGATACTGCTTCCTATGAAAGTATATGGTTCACTTGTATTGTTGCAAGAGTTATGGTCATTTTTTTTTTTTTTTAAATGGATTGCATTATATGCAATAGGGTTTACCAGTCCTTATTGCTCAGGTTTCGTTTTCATGAAATCTTGGTTGTTATGTAGTGATAACCGCAACTAATATGGATATATATTCTGAAAGCTGTTTGTTAAGCGATAATATTCGTAACATCAGTCACTAAGTGCTTCAGCTTCACAATATGACTAAAGGCTAATTATCAGTTTGATCAGTATGAACGTAGCCTTCATCGTGTTTGTATTTCTCATATCATTACTTTGAATGCGTCTGTCATCAATGAAATTTGACTCCGTTAGTCCCAGTATCAAGAGTGTTTGTAAGTAAAGGATGTATTACAAACCTGTACCAGCATGACATTGACTTGATTACCATTGACCAAGAGATTACCGTTGACCAGGATATTATGACTGACCGAGCGATTAGCAGTCGCTAAAATATTTCTATTCAAGGGTTTACAATTGACTTAAAGATTACTGCTGACCAACGACGCTTGATACTTTTAGCTTATGAAGATATTAATTAATAACATCCCCCCCCCCCCGCAGACATCGGTAATGACATGCTGGTTCAAGATCTGGGAATTATTCATGATACTGTGTAATTCTAATTATTTTACTGAGTGCAGTCACCACATAATACTGAGGCGATCTCCTGACATTTATATTCTAATCACATTAGTGTAAGGGGGCCCCGAGTGGCCGAGTGGTCCAAAGCGCTGATCGTTACGGATCACTGCCATCTCACCTCTGTCTGCGTGGGTTCGAGTCCAGACTCGGCTAACGTGGGTACGTGAGAAAGCCTGCCAGTAGCTTCTCGTGGGTCGGTGGTTCTTCCCGGGGTTTTCCAGGGTTCTTCCTCCACCATTAATACTGGCCGCCATGTATAGCCTATCTTGTGCTGAAAAATGGCGTTAAACCCTATAACAACAACAACAACATTAGTGTAATTTACCCAGTCAGACAAGAATCTGACTGCCACATAGGATTCCAATGACTCTTTACCAGTATAAAGTGTAATATTGCTCACTTGTTGGATAGAAACAAACAGGATGAATGACTAAGCGAGATGAAAAGATAGACAATAGTTTAGCTTGGGGCGGATGTTATATAAGGGGAGAAAATAACTTTACTCCCATTGCGGGTTAGAATCCGACCTGCGGCAAATTACACTTACAGCGAGGTCAATCGGTGCAGTGGACTGAAAATAATGTCAGCGATATTTAAATTTTACATATAGGTGAATCCACTCAAGAAACGTTCAATCAGGATTAATTTATCAATAGAACCGATAAAGGAACAATTTACATCATTAATTAAAGTCCCATGACCTTGGCTCAAATCTCATGTTTACTTCGATAAGAGTGCAGTTATTTTATTGAAACTAATCGCTGCGTTTACTAGAATGGCTTAATCTTCAAGGACAACAACAATCATAAAGAAAATTAGTATTTAATATGTTATTTGCTAAATGACCCTTTCAATCTATAGTCGTGAAAAGTAACATAATACATATATCCATACCTATATTTAGCTTTTATATGTAGCTCATTTTCCTTCCGCATACCTGGCAATATTTTATTTCGTCTTTTGTATATGTCATTGTCATCATGTATTCACTGTCAAGGTCAGTTTTCCTTTTCCTCGTGGCAGATGTGATAATGTGAATATTAACAATTTAAAGTATGTTTTGACAGATAAAGAAAACATAAAAATGAATCAGTTACATTGTAATCGTAACATTTGTACGTATCATGGATTCGCCTACTTTCTAGTCCCAAGTTAGCCTCGTGCAGTTTTTCAGATTGCAGACTCGAATCACACGTCTTTTCACAAATTATTTTGAGGCATGTCTCCGATTATATGGCGAGTATGCAAAAATTACCAGTCGTAATATCTCTTTGACATGTATTGTTTGTAGAAATAATAGATACTCGTCTCTAACAATTAAATAAAAGATGGATTTCGTTTAAAACGTGATTGATGTTAGGAACATGTATCACCCAAAGGCGGCATTTATGATATAATGTTTACGTAATAATTGCAGAAGACTCAATACATACTACTTGGCTAAAAATTAAATAGACCAAGATAAGCTGTCTCAAATCATTCTCAAAAGTTGGTACATAATAATTTTTGAGTAAATTAAAATTAAAAATAAGTGTTTAAAAATCCTTGTGTAGTGGGTATAAATAAATCATCACAAAGATGCTCTCTTTCTTAAATGTTGGTACTGCCATAATCATTTAAAACTATACCCACCCACCCCACACCCATATATATATATTGTTACGTGTAGGCTCGTACAAAAATAAGAAGAGAAAGGTGAAGTCAACAAGCTTTGTATATTTTAACAAAACAATTTATTTCCCTAGAAAACAATGTAAAAATTGGAAATTGGACTTACGATTTGTGAATATAATCCAAACTTTAACCCTGAGATTGAAAAATACAAGTCCTATCACTAAACAGTTCTAATAAAATCCAGGTTCGAATCTCGATGAAATTCCAATATGGAGGAGATGACGTCAGATGAGACCGTTCTACTGGCGGTAACATGTCCTCGATTGAATCACAGTTTACGTTTCCGTATAACTCCAGAATAAATTTCCACTGAATTTCCTTGCCCGAGTTCTTTTTATAAAAAGATACACCTGCTTGGTTTTATCGAGAATATATTATTAAATCCAAAAACAAATGAACTTCAAACTGGCAACAACAATTAGAAACGCCTTGTTTCCTCAAGGTGATAAGAATGACTCTGACTCGATGTAGTAGGAAATGGCTGTCTTAAGCCTCGATTTTAGGTCACGTGGTACTCCACGTGATAGGCTACGTGATTTACTAATTTGAACATCGCAATAAAATAAAATGCCATTTGTCACGTATGCAAGAATAGGTCTATCTAAGAACCAAATTCTTACACTGAAAATATATAAAAAAGAAAGGCTGTTTACAATCCAGTTAACACGCGGCCGAAATGACCTTGGAAATAGCCAGTCGTTATCACTCGATGTTTACAAAACTGTGTACCAGAGTGAGCTAAAAATAACGCTTCTGTAATAGGTTTCACGTTCTAAATAACAGAATTTACTGAAAGAAAATATCGAATCCCGTGAAAATAATCATTACAATAAAATGTAATGAAACAAAACTAAAATAGAAAAGAATTTAAAACCAACACACAAGCAATTTAATTACATATACTTAACACCTCCCGCAATAAAGAAAAAGAAAGATTTATATAATAAAGCTTTCTTTTTACCATATGTAAATTATACACGAGGTAAAACAAAATTACAGAAGAAAATTCTTATGAATTATACAATGTGTACATGAAATAATATTTATATACACGGGAAAGTGCATCTGCAGTCAAATTGTTTTTTCCTTTGATGTGCCTGATGTTAAGATTATATTCTTGCAAAAACAAACTCCACCTTAATAATCTTTGATTTTTATTTTTCATCTTGTCAATGAAAGTAAGGGGGATGTGATCACTAAACACAACAATCGGAGAAGGAGCTAAGCTAATGTAAACTTCCAAATGCTGTAATGCCAATATTAAAGCCAAACATTCCTTCTCGATTGTTGAGTAATTTCTTTGGAGCTTATTTAATTTCTTAGAGAAATAGCACACTGACTGATCAACACCATTTCTGTCTTCTTGAATCAATACTGCTCCAACCCCAACATCACTTGCATTCACAGATAATTTAAAAGATTGATTGAAATTTGGAGCTGTGAGAACCGGAGAACTTTTGAGTATGGCTTTTAATCTGTCAAAATCTTCCTGACATTTTTCAGTCCAAAGACAATTGTTTTTCTTAATTAACAAGTTTGTCAGAGGTTCAGCAATATTATAAAAATTGGAACAAAACTTTCGAAAGTATCCGGCCACACCCAAAAATGGCAGCAGTTGCTTTTAACTGACAGACACAGGGAAATCAGAGATAGCCTTGACCTTAGCATCTATAGGTTTAACTTGACCATGTCCCACAATATGTCCTAGAAAAGTTACACAAGCACGGCAAAACTCACTTTTAGATAAATTGATTGTCAAATTTGCATCAGTAAGTCTGTCAAAGAATTTTCGAATCGTGGCTAAATGTTCCTTCCAGGTGTTGTTGTAGATGATGACATCATCGATGTAAGCATCACAATTATCTAGACAAGAGATAATCATATTCGTCAAACGTTGAAATGTACTTGGGGAACCCTTCATCCCGAACGGCATTACTTTATATTGATAGAGTCCATCTGGAGTCACAAATGCCGAAATTTCCTTTGCCAAAATCCTTTCAGAAGGTCAAATTTGGTGACGTACTTGGCATTTCTAATTTTATCAATACAATCACCGATTCTTGGTAATGGAAATGAATCTGTTTTTGTCACACTGCTCACCTTACTATAATCAGTCCACATACGGAAAGATTTATCAGGTTTCCGTAAAAGTATACATGGTGAATTCCAATCACTTTTACTGGGCTCTATGAAATCATTCTCCAGCAAATACAAAATTTCCTTTTTCAAGTATTCCTGTTTGAGAGGGTTCATCCTGTATGGGTGTTGTTTCACCGGTTTTGAATCTACAATTTCAACGTCATGAAACATTTTGTTTGTCCTCGTAGGAATATCTAGAAACAAGTGCTCATATTCGAATAATAACTGTTTAAGTTCATTCCGTTCTTCTTGTTGCAAATGTAAAAGTTTCTGGTCCAGATTTTTCATAATTTTAGAATTCCGAAGATTTGTTGCTCCAAGATTAACAGTGTCCAATATAATTTTTTTTCACTTAAATGATCACTTGGTGCGACAGGTACAACTACATCAGTTGCATGATTTACTTGGTTATCTCTTTCAATATACTCCTTTAACAAATTAGTATGACAAAGTTGCTCTTGTTTTCGCCTACCAGGAGTATTTAAGATGTAATTTAAATCATTTACTTTCTTTTCAACCGTGTATGGACCACAATACTTGGACTGAAGGGGATTTTGTGGAATGGATAAGAGACCTAGAACTCTATCATCAAGCTGAAAACTCCTATCCTTTGAGTTTTTATCAGATCTTGATTTCATTCTGGACTGAGTAGAACGCAGATTTGCTCTTGCGACCTCACAAGTCTTTGACAACTTGTACTTCAAATCCGAAATATAATCAAGAAGACTGAGCTGAGTATCTTCATTAAAAAGAAGTTTCTCTTCAAAAACTTCAAAGGTACACGCACAGTACGTCTGAAAACTAGTTCAAAGGGATTGAATCCTAAAGATTCTTGAACGGACTCCCTAACAGCAAACAAAAGTAAATGAATGCCTTCATCCCAATATTTGCTCGTATCAAAGCAATATGAACGAATCATATTCTTTAAAGTCTGATGAAATCTTTCTCTGGCCCCTTTGCTCTCAGGATTATAGGCAGAAGATTTAAATTCTTGAATGCCTAATTGGTGCATAGCTTGCTGGAAAATTCCAGACATGAAATTTAACCATTGATCAGATTGGATAGATGTGGGAAGGCCAAATTGGGTAAAAAAAAACAAAAAATCTTTATCAAAGCTTTTACTATGGTTTTGGATTTAATATTCCTCAAAGGAATCGCCTCTGGGAATCTTGTTGACGCACACATAATGGTCAACAAATATTGATTACCTGACTTGGTCTTAGGTAAGTAACAAACACAATCTACCATAATTCTGCTAAATGGTTTGTCAAATGCAGGAATTGGTTGCAGATGAGCCTTAGGTATCTTCTGATTGGGTTTTCCTACCATTTGACAAGTATGACAAGATCTACAAAATTTACAACCATCACTTTTGATTTTTGGCTAATAAAAGTGAGTCAAGATCTTGAGATAAATTTTATTTATCCCTAAATGACCAGCCAGAGGAGTTTCATGGGCCAAACTAAGTGTTTCCTGTCTGTAAGATTTTGGAACTACAATCTGATAATTTACTGACCACTCGTCACTACCAGGTACCTCGGGAGGTCTCCTTTCTCTCATAAGAATTCCATTTTTAATGAAATAACAGACAGGTACTTCAGTGGCTCAGTTTCAGTAATGGCCCTCTGAAACAAACAGGAGATCTCAGGATCTTTGTCCTGTTCGACGACAAGTCATTGTTGTTTGTCACCCTGGTTAGATAAAGAAGAATGAATACTTAAAAGGGGATCACTGTGATCAATACCTTTTGACTGATCCAAATTAGAAGTGAAAGTGACCTCATCAAAAGTCTGACCAATATATGTGTCAGCCAAAGGAATATTTTCCTTATCAAAATCATTCTCAAGAGCTTTCTTTGCCATAGCTCTGGTAACTGCACAAGCTGGGTATAAATCAGGGTATTCTTTTTCAATAGGATCAACTTTCTGATCCAAAGAAGGCTTGTCAGTTACAAGTGGATTAACCACAACCTTGTCTCCAGCTAGGTCGTCGCCTAGCAACAAATGAATGCCCTCAACGGGTAAAGTAAATACTATTTCGAATGTCACGGGTCCTGAAACTAAGTCGGACGAGAAATTTACAGAATGGAGAGGAACATTAACAAAGCCGCACCCTACTCCCTGAATGAGAACACTCTCATTAGAACAGGACTTCTCAGAAGAAGGCAAAGTAACTGATAATAAAAGACTCTGAGAAGCTCCTGTATCCTTAAAATTTTAATAGGGATAGGATTGGCCAAATCACCCAAGAATGATATAGAACCCTTCGACATGAATGGTTCATAATTCTCCATAATAAATTCAGACTGGTTTATTAGACCCAACAAATGTATTGCTTTCAATACATGACCGTGACCTTGACCTCTTAGAAATAAGAGCATTTGGGATAGGTCTATCTTGATTCTGATGCCTCTATTTCAATTTGAAGCAATCAGAAATGACGTGTCCTTTTTCATGCAATAGATACACGTAGGAATAAACAAGGAGTTTGAATCAAGTTTATCAGAAGCTTGATTTTTAGAAGTTGTACCAGACTGAGTTTTAGAAGAAGTCGTATTAGGCTGAAATACCTTTCTACCAGTAGACTGCTGAGTGAAAAATTTGCTTACAACAGGAACTTTATGAGTTAAGGAATACTTGTCAGCAGCAAGAGCAGCATTTTCCAAGGTTTCGATCTTATGCTCTTCAAGATGATTCCTAATGTCATTAGGAACATACGTTGTTCGAGACTTTCATAGTCATGTTAACTTTCTGGGCTGAGCACCATCTCTTAAAAAACTGCTCTTTTTCTCTTGCAAATTCAACATAAGTTTCTCCAGCTTATTTTTTATAGTTTCTGAAATTTTGCCGATATGCCTCAGGGACTAACGCATAACCCCTTAAGATGCACCCCTTAACCAAATCATAGTCAGAACTCTGTTGTACTGACAGGGATGCATAGATATTTCGGGCTTTTACAAAAAGTACACATTGCAATAATTGAGTCCAATGCTCCCTTGGCCATTTCAAATTTTCAGCAACTTTTTCAAAATAAATAAAATATTTGTCTACTTCCTTTTCGCTAAAAAGGGGAACTAACCTAATATTTTTTGTAAGGTCAAAACTTGAATTTGTATGTAAAGTTAGATCATGCCTTTCATTTGCCAGCTCAAATTCTTTCATTTTAATTAGAAATTCCTTTTCATCCTTCTCCTTTTGCATGTGAACGTGCATTTGTTCTTTTTGTAACTCGAATTGTATTTGTTCTTTCTGTAACTCCATTTGCATTTGTTTATCTTTCTCCCTCTACTGTCTTTCTTTCCTCTTTCTCAAATTGTAATTTCATTTGTTTATCCTTATCTCTTTCCTGTCTCTCTTTCTCCTCTTTCTCAAATTGTAATTTCATTTATCATTCTCTCTTTCCTGTCTCTCTTTCCTCTTTCTCAAATAGCAACTGCAATTGATTCTCTTCTAATTGCAACTGCATTTGTTCTTTCTTTTTCTGAAGATCGAGCTTCCTTAACTCCAAGTCTATCTTCTATTTCATTTTTAATTCCATTATTTTTATGTCATAGTCTGATACTTACTGACCGAAGCCAAAACACTTTTATTTAGAACATTCTTCTCTATCAAATATTGAATCACAATGTTTTTAATTTCTTGTTTCGTTAAGGAAGATTTTGCTTCAGATCGTACTTTCTGGCAAGTTCAAGCAACTCATCTTTTTTTTTCAGACTAGAAAGAAACGTTTCCACCTTTAATGACATTGTGAATGAAAGCCTGTTGTTTTCACTAAAAATTTCAAATAAAATGTAAAGTAGAACCTGGGATTTAAAAACTAGAGGAATTTAAATTTCGAAAAACAATTTTCTGAAATATTTTAGCCAAAATTCAAATGTCCCAAGGACGAGGCCCCAATTGTCTCTTGACACGTGTAGGCTCGTACAAAAATAACAAGACAAAAGAGTGAAGTCAACAAGCTTTGCATATTTTAACAAAATAATTTATTTCCCTAGAAAAAAATGTAAAAATTGGAAATAGGACTTACGATTTGTGAATATAATTCAAAATTTAATCCTAAGATTGAAAAATACAAGTCCTATCACTAAACAGTTCTAATAAAATCCAGGTTCGAATCTCGATGAAATTCCAATATGGAGGAGATGACGTCAGATGAGACCGTTCTACTGGCGGTAACATATCCTCGATTGAATCACAGTTTACGTTTCCGTATAACTCCAGAATAAATTTCCACTGAAGTTCTTTGTCCCATAACTTTTTATAAAAAGATACACTTGTTTGGTTTTATAGAGAATAAATTATTAAATTCCAAAAACAAATGAACTTCAAACTGGCAACAACAATTAGAAACACCTTGTTTCCTCAAGGTGATAAGTATGACTCTGACTCGATGTAGTAGGAAATGGCTGTTTTAAGTCTCGATTTTGGGTCACATGGTACTCCACGTGATAGGCTACGTGATTTACTAATTTGAACATCGCAAATTAATAAAATAACACTTGTCACATGTGGAAGAATAGCCCTATCTAAGAACCAATATCTTATACTGAAAATATATTAAAAAAAAAACGAAAGGCTGTTTACAATCCAGTTAACACGCGGCCGAAATGACCTTGGAAATAGCCAGTCGTTATCACTCGATGTTTACCAAACTGTGTACCAGACTGAGCTAAAAGTAATGCTTCTGTAATAGGTTTTACGTTCTAAATAACAGAATTTACTGAAAGAAAATATCGAATCCCGTAAAAGTAATCATTACAATAAAATGTAATGAAATAAAATTAAAAT
>JAECUM010062762.1:0-20151 GCA_016617855.1 Megalonaias nervosa
TTCGCCGTCATCTGCGTGTACACGAGATTTCCAGAAGCAATTCCTTTGAGAAATAATAGAACTATATCCATAGTAAAAGTTTTGATAAAGTTTGTTACACAATTTGACCTTCCCAAATCTGCCCAGTCTGGGCAAGGGTCAAATTTTATGCCTCGACTTTTCCAATAATGTGTGACTGTTTTAGGCATTCAACAGTTAAAATCTTCCGCCTATCACCTTGAATATCAAGGGGCTTTGAAAAGATTTCATCAAATGTGAAGAAGATGGTTAGGTCATGTTGTTTTGATACAGGAATGATTGGGATGAGGGTGTTCATGTCCCGTTGATTGTTGTTAAGAAATCAGTTCAAGAATCATTGGATTTTAGGCCTTTTCAATTGCTTTGTGATATACTGTGTGTGAACCACTGAAGTTGTTAAAAGAGAAACTTCTTTCAAATGAAGTTTCCAAAATTAATCTTCTTGACTATGTCTCTGATTTTAAATATAAGATGTCAAAGGATTGTGAAGTAGGAAGAACAGCCACAAGAAAAGAATGATCGAAAACATCTGTTATGTGAATATAAGCACTTATTTCTTCGTTTTCCAGCACGAACAAATAAAGCCTATCATGATGTTGAAAATAATAGATTATTTGCCAGTGAAACACCATCCTTGTGTATCTCTGGATATTATCGGCAATGTCGCTGAAATATTTGTATAATTGCTGAACCCCTAATCAATTTGCTCAATAAGAAATGCAAGTCTCACTGGGCTGACTAATGTCAGGATACTTTTGATAAATTAAAGGTCATTCTTAACAGTGTACCAGTTCTCCCAGCTCGAACATTTAGTCAATTATTTGAAACGTCTTTTTAATAAAAGTAATGTAGGGGTCGGTTAAGTATTGATTCAAGGAGACAAAAATGGTATGGATCATCCAGTGTACTATTTTTATAAATACAATTATACAAGCAGCAGAGAAATTATTCCACAGTCGAAATGGAATATTTGGCTTTGATACTGGCTTTGCAAGATTTTGAAGTATATATTACATGAACTCCTTCTCCGATTATTTATTCAGTGATCACATCCCCCTTGCTTTCATTAACAAAACGAAGAGCAAAAATCAGCTATTGTTGAGATGGCGTTTGATGTAACAGGAATATGGCATTGCTTTAGGCAGATTAAAGATAAAGATAATTTGACTGCAGATGCATTTTCACATATATTGAAGTGCTATATTGCTTCATGTATATTTTGTGACATCTCTAAGACATCTACCACTGCCATTTTGACTAATATGTAAATAAAAGCTTTATTGTATAAATAGTTTTTCTTTATGATGGGAAGTGTTATGTATACTTAAATTATATTGTGTGCTTCACCTTTGTCCGTTTTGAGAGTAGAGTAGTTATGGCCTAATTTGTTTCATGTTTGTAAGTTTTAAATAAGTTGTTCACTGTTATATTATTTCAAGGTTTAGCCTTAATTAAAAACTTGGAATGTTCTGGAGGCGAGATCATGACGCACGTCCAGGTCATTTTACTGTGTCTTTATTCACGTATTTTTAAAGTTCTGTCTGTGTAATCATTTTCAGTTGTTGAAAAGAATCATGTTTTAAAGTATTCATCAGTATTACAAAATGCTCAATGATAATTTGGACTGACACCCTATTTTGGGATAATAATGAATTCATTCAAAGACATTCTGGATCATATCATTGTGGTACATCAAGCCTTCTGGACCATCAACCTATTCAGTAGTTTTGTTACTGCAGCACATTCAAGACTGTTGGAATTCTGCGTTAGAACCTATTGCACAAATCTTGATTTGGTTTATTCGCATCTTACAAAATTTATATTAACTTTTATCAGGACTAATCATTTGTGTGCACGATTTATTATTAAAATTGTAAAGTACGCTAGAATTGGTATCATATTGCATTTTTGCTAAAGGTACCCGTCATTTTGAATCCATTGTCCTTAAATCCGTATTGTAATACTATATGACAAATTAGCAAAACCTCAGTTTTTGTCATTCGTACTTATTATTGCTAAATCTTTTGATGTTGATTACAGTCCACAAATATTATGTTCTATTGACATTTTTCGAACATGTGTAAAAATTTAAAGTATATTTTATTTCTATTTTCAGACATGTTGTGTAATTGCAAAAGACAAGACTATCTTCAGATTCAGTGCCACAAACGCCTTTTTTATACTAAGTATCTTCAATCCAATCCGACGGCTAGCCATATATCTCCTGGTCCACCCATATCCTTTCGCAAATCTATTGTTATGTTGCATAGACACTCTGCTGATGCATGTTTTAATGATTTGAAACAAAAGAGATCTAGTATTGTTTAAAAACATAATTTGCTAATTATTATAATTCAGTGCCGAGTTATAGAAAGATAATTACTGGATATGAAGTCATTCATAGTCCACTCTCTCATTAAGGTACATCATTACATCATGGTTCCTGTTATAAGGCCGAATGTAGTCATTGGTCACATTTCATTAGATGGTAGTAAAATTATACCACATTATTTCCAAGGCATCGAGTTCAATACAGGTATTTTAACCAAGAATGGACGAGTTCAATAAAAATCCATAATGTACAGATCACCATATAATGATATTTTACAATACACCTAACTTAAATCTAATAATATTTGTAAAACAAATCTTTCAAAAACATCCTTTATCAACAACTATCTGCCACAGTAGCATTTTATGCAATGTATCACTGCTGTGTGTTGTTCTTCCTTCGAGATCGAAGATGGCAATGGCATCACTAACTGGTTTGATTTCTGTGAGTACACGAGTAGCTGATCTGGCCAATATGTGCTCTGAAGCGTTTATTGCTCACTTGACAGGAGATGCAGCAAAGGTTTGCTTGATCGATAGAGGACATGCTGCAGTTCTGATATCTCATATGAGATTACATTAGCATAATATGAACGTTTGCAATACCTGCACGTGTGATAAACTCAATGTATGCGATCCTGTCTTGCCATCATATCCTCATCAATTTTTCCCATGCATCCCATGATAGCTTCTTGGTAGGGCTTCTGTACACCATCAAGGTTTTGCATTGTAGCGGAAGGCATCAGTAAGCATGGCGGAAAAATCATCCTGAAGCGTGTTGGGGACAACTCACAGCCTTGCTTTACTCCACTAATTACTGCGAATGATTCAGATGACACACCATCATCCACCACACGATATTCAATACCATGAAATTGCAGAACCATTACGATGAATTTCTTTGGACAACCAAATTTTGCCATGATCTTCCAAAGGTCCTCACGGCTGAGAGTGTCAGCGGTTTTTGTCAGGTCGATGCATATCATGTACAGGATGGAGTTCTGTTCCTAGAAACTCTCCTGGAATTAACGAGCTGCGAACACCAGTATGTGGTCCCTCGTCCTTAACTGAAGCATCTCTAACTCTAAGGTTGGAGCCCGTGATCAATGTGATGCACGAGGCATTTCAACAGAACTCTGGTGAGGACTTTGCCGACCATTGGTAGCAAGGAGATGCTCTGATGGTTCTCTCAGGATTGTATGTTGCCTTTACTCTTGTACAAGTAGACAAAGGATGCGTCCTCGTACTCCTAATATATAGTTCTTTGTGTCCCCATTGACTGGAAAGGTTCAGTCAGTTTCTGTGTCATATACGAGCCTCTTCCTTTGCAGACCTCTGTTGGTATAGCATCCCATCCAGGCGCCTTGCCATTTGAAAGCAGATCAATTCCGTTCTCAAATTCAGTCAACTCTGTATAATCAATGAATGTGGCCCATAGACTCTCTTTAAGGCGCAATAGAAGTTTTTCATGTCTTTCCTTACTGAATCTTATCTGTCTTATTGCTCGGCTAGGAGTCTTTCAACTCTCTGAGATTTCATTGGACAGTCTTCTTGATGTTGTTGAATGCTGCCTTTTTGGATGAGTAAGTGCTGTCTTCTAAACAGGTATTATCTAGCTTATGTTTCTAATTCAGTAGTCTCTGTATGGCAGTATTGTTCTAATCAAACGAATATTGATGCTTACGTGTGGTGAGGAAGACAGTTTTGGATGCGCTGAGAACACAGATTATCTGAAGGATGCCAATTTTTCCTAGACATTCTCCGATTTTACATCAATTGTTTCTAGATGGTTGTACAATTCTTCGACAACTTCCTGTTTTACATTCTCCTGGTTCAATATGGAGACATTGAGCGTTATAGGCACTTTGTTGCCTTGTGCTGTGATGAATCTGGATATTGAGCTCGTACTTCAGTGAGTTGTCCTTCTGCAGCCTGACTAGGTGAAGCATGCAATGTCTAGGGTACTTTTTTTTGCCCATTCCTCATGCCATGGAAATTCACAGTTTTGATCTTTAAAGGGCTTCTTAGTCACCCAAACGGCTGTTGAGTTCCGCTGCTGCTCCAGTCGAATGAAAGTGACCCTATGTTCTTAGCCGCCTGGGTATATATCTGCAGATACAGATCCCAGTGTGTCTATATCTGCTGCTTTGCTGCTCGTCCATTGCCACAGGACTTGATGATATCAGGTGGGAGTAAGGGGAATGATGACTTGGAATTAAGTGAGGAGAACGCTACCCCAACTCTCTCGTCCAGTCGTGTCAAGAGTGGCACGACATTGTCGAAACATCTTCACGAATCCGGTTAAAGTGGATGGATATCAGATCCTACTGTACTTGAGCAGATGCCCTGCGCTGTCCACACAGTTCTTGCCGTCTACATTCATAGCCAGAACGATGAGCATATCTGCTTGGGTGCCCGATCTGCCGAGGGGACTTTCCAGAAGGAGCCAGTGTAGCTGTCAACTCTGAGTCAACAGTTACAGGAGGAACTGTGTACTGCTAAATTTGGTTCTGCTGTACAAATGGCTATATACATGTCCATGCACAAGTCTCTGGTACAATAACTTTGTAACAAAAATGTATGGAAACAAAAGCAAAATTAAACTGTGCTGCAAGTGGAAACAACAAATAATACTTAAATGGACTGTAATTAGAAAAATTTACTATTAACATTTATTATATTACATTGACTGTTACGGTATGCTTGTCATCCATGATCAAGAGAAACTAAATACATGCATAAACCTAAGAAAACAAAATATGTGTAAAATTGTATTGGTATGAAGTTCTTTTCTAAAAATGAAAATAGAAATAAGCATACAAAAGGTGTTTTAAAAAATTAAAACATACCTACCCGGTATATCACCGTTTGAATAATGATGTTTAACAAGGGAAAGAATGATTGGAAACAAGGGTAAACGTTATCTTTCTCCACTACACTATGGTATTTCACTATTCAATATAGAGTTTGCTGTCCATTTTGGCCAAGGCACATGAGATGGGTTCAGAACCTATACAATATTATAACATGGTGTAAGTGTAAGATAATGATTGGTCGCACCTTCATAGGTATATTATTGAAAGACTAAAAGGCAGCATCCTATTTTTGCTAAAAACAAGTGTGTTCTATAACTGCTAAAGCAAGTGTGGTCTTTGGCAGACTATGCGCAACTGTGGAGAGCGCAGATGCAACAGTCTGCAAACAAAACTGAAGTCTACAAAGTCATTGTGTTGCCGACCCTGCTGCATGAACGCGAATCACGAAGGGTGTACAGATGCCATGCCAAGAAGTTAAACCATTTTCACAGGGGCTGCTTGAAGAAACTTACGAGTATAAGATGGCAGGACATGGTCCCAGACACTGAGGTTCTCACACAGACATGTATTCCAAGCAACCACACGCTACTAATGAAATCACAATTGAGAAAGCGCGAGCAGCGTAAATCTCACAACTCCAGCACGTACTCTATTGGTCAAATAACCCAAGCGGCATCTCCTGTCAAGTGTACCACAGACAATTCAGATCACAACTCGACCTGATCAGCAACTCACTTATGCACAACAACCAAACCAGATAGGGATGTCATAGTCGTCTTTGAACTCGAAGGATGAACAAGAACAGTCACTACCCAACATTTTGTGTGCGATTAAAATTAATGTGGCACAGCAACATTATGGGAAATTATGAACTTTTCCTGAAAAATCGGTAATTCTTGAAATATGAATAAAACGATAAGTGTTATTAGAAATATTACTCATTATTATATCAATAATGAGGAGATTGAGCCATTCGGTCATTACTCCCCATAGCTGCTCACTCCATCCTACTTCAACGTCCTTAAAGCGGATGAACTATATATAACTCCTACGACGGAAATGCAAGGAGACATAGTGTTTTGCCTTTCATTCGTTTACCTTTCGTTGCATCTATACCTTGGACCTTTGTACATCTGCACTAAGTAAAATTGTATCTGGATGCATCTTCAAAAGTATACTCAACAATACCAAATGCAAATCACTGACTAATTTTTCACGTCTGTCTGACTATTGTGTTTTCGCTCATGACATTATCAATATTCTCATTAAACCTATGCTCGTCATGCATTCCATCCTAAAGCATATTCAGCAATGTAACTCAACTATGCAAAATGCAGATCGTGACCTATTTTGCTTGATTCTTTTTATTATCTAAAGTGACTTTTACTGCATAAGTGAATTCACCTTTACAGGCAAAGGCTAAAACCCCATGTAAAATGTTGGCTGCTGTGACCTAACGCCCATGCTTTGAAAGTTGTAGCCTATATCGTTTATAATCCCTTTTTCCAACTCTTATCTAATTTCAGATGTAGGTGCATCTGCTATAACACCTTTTTCACATTTAGATTGTGTATGACTTGTTTGTACTCTTTTTAACCGATATCTTCATCACTGACACTCAACAGCTGTAAACATTCTAGCTTACTGAAACTTAATTAGTTGTATCTAGCAAACTATAAAGTACACGTAGGCGAGTTACTGGTGGACCTGTTTATGCTTAAGAGACTTTAAAACAAATATAAACTTTTACCACACATGTTCGACATCACGTAATCTACACTAATCAACATTCGACACGATATATTAACTCATGTAACCTTAAATTATCTCTTCTATATTATATGGTAACATAACTGGGATTTGAAAAAGGCATAGGTTGTGAGGGTATTCTTGTTCTGAGAAACACCTTTCTTTTAGATAGCTTTGCTTGGGTTACATTATTTCATTATGGACTCTCTCTTTTTAAGGTAAAATTTGTTATATGTAACCTATTTCCTTAACTATGTGCACTTTGTTCAGTGCAATGGTGATTCTGACAATTATCGTCAACTGTATATTCATGACGTACCCATCCAACAAAACCCCGGGCGGAAATGTCACAGAGTAATCTTTCTCTCTCTCTCTCTCTCTCTCTCTCTCTCTCTCTCTCTCTCTCTCGTGTAACTGCTAACTTAAACCTTAGTGGATAAATTACAGGGGTACATTATGTTCAATTTAACATACGTAGGGTGATAAAATTACGCATATTTTGTTTGAGAACAATTTTTTATATAAAGAAGAACTTTTGCTTTACAGGCTGAAAGTGCATTCTAATTGTATCAATACCATTTTAAAATACCTTGATCGCCAAATGTGTCTGAGTTAAAGTCCTAAGGGATTATGTTCGCTTCCGGTTGTTATCCAATAAATTCGGAGTTATTCTGGCTCCTCGGTATCATTAGTAGATTCTATATTGATGTAAAGCACAAAATGCACCAACTAAAAAGATATTTATTTTTATTTAAACAGGACAGTGTTCACGGCCATATACACAGTGGAATTTTTGGTGAAGATTACGGCTCGTGGGTTTGTTTTAACAGAGTTTACATACCTCCGTGATCCGTGGAACTGGTTAGACTGCGGTGTCATAGCAATAGCGTGAGTACTCCGTGGAACAGGTTACCACTTTGGTGTAATAGCGATTGCTTGCATACTTTTGTGGAATCAAATAGAATTCGATGTTAAATATTCTGTAAGTCTGCTCCTTTTCTAAGCGACTCTGCGGTTATCTTTATCTTGGATGCATCGTGTGATCAAATGCCGTTGAAACTCGTGTATAGCCCGCTTTGCTGCAAACGTTGACAAAAAAAAACTAGCCGTCGCATTATGCACCCAGCCGATTATAATCGATGATGTTCATTCTGCTAATATTTTCAAGCGAACATATTGACCCTAGTGTGATGGAGCAGTTTACTACGGCAGATGAGTTCATGTTATCTGCAGTTGTGAGCGCTCTATAAATGAGTCTCCACGTTAAGTATCTAGACTTCAGTGCAGTTTATACACGAGACATAACGGAAAGTATCTGAATATCAGTGCAGTATATATACGAGTCACAAAGGTAAAACCTGGATATCAGTGTAGTATATATACGAGTCACAAAGGTAAAACCTGGATATCAGTGCAGTATATATACGAGTCACAAAGGTAAAAACCTGGATATCAGTGTAGTATATATACGAGTCACAAAGGTAAAAACCTGGATATCAGTGTAGTATATATACGAGTCACAAAGGTAAAAACCTGGATATCAGTGTAGTATATATACGAGTCACAAAGGTAAAAACCTGGATATCAGTGTAGTATATATACGAGTCACAAAGGTAAAAACCTGGATATCAGTGTAGTGTGTCTACGAGTCACAATGGTAAGTAAAAAGATGTCAGTGCAGTTTATACACCAGTCACTGCGGTGAGATTCTGGACATTAGTGTACTATACAGAGAAAGAATGTCTGTTTTATGATAAAAGCTAATTACAATGACGTTCAGCTTTTGTGAAAGCTGAAAAAGATTCATCATTTGAGGTGATGAAAAATAGCAGTTTATATGGTTTTGATATGGGTTTGTAAGTATAATGCTATTTTCAGCACATGATAGGCTGTACACAGCGGCCAAAATATTTGGCGGAGGAAGAACTCGTGAAAATCCGGGATGAACCATCGACCCACAAGATGATGTTGGCATGCTTTCTCTCATACCCACAACGGCCAAGCCGGGACTCCAACCCACGAGGATTGAGGTGAAATGTGAATGGTCTTACACCACTTGATCACCCAACCTAAGTTCTGTGGCTAAATATGTGTTTGACTCGTCTGGAAATGTTGGTGTATTTCTTATTCGGAACAAAATAATATATATCGAAATCTAATACCTAAAGTTATGAAAGAAAGTTTATTTAGTGTATTTACGATATCGTTATATTACAAGTAATTGACGAATTTCCAAGCACCGCCCACGGCAGAATTTTTTCCAGTGACAAAGATTCAATCACCTACTTTGCGAATTGATACAATGTTAGCAACAGCCCCGTGGAGGAAAATGCCAGTCAACGACTTTCCTTGCTTATTTTATCCAATGGATAGAAGGGACAATATATACACGGAGACAGTTGGATATGTGAAACTTTTAGATCGTTAGGGTTTCATAATTATTTTTAAAGTACGGGAAAGGCTTTATGACGCGTAAACAAAAAGTAAGAATAAACAAAATCCCAAGATACGATAAAAAATTATATATATATATATATATATATATATATATATATGTTATATATATATATATATATATATATATATATATATATATAAATTGGACAAAAGCTGTATCAACGATCTTAAACTTTGCAATACATGATACGAGTATATCAATTTACGTTTTATCTTGTCAGTCTCTTTGTTCTTTTATTTGTTTCTTCTTTATTTCTTTTCATTCCCTTTTATCTAACAATAAAAAGCAAAAACTTACCCCTCCGTGCAAGAACAGTGGACAGTATTCACTTTTCGCTGTTCTGCTTCCAAGTAGATGTAGTGCAGTTTCTGACTCTTTTTCTCATTCCTATGGCACTTGGCCAAAAAGCTGAAATACATTCTGCATTCATAAAAATAAAATATGTGTATCTTTGCTGTCCGGATTTAGGCGTGATTTCAATACCTTTCAAGTAATTTTCTGATTAATTTGTCCAATTCCTTTAGTGTAGTAGTGCACGCAAACCCAACAGTTGCCATCTTTAGAGTAAGCGTGTCAAGCGTAGTAAAAGTCGTCACAGCTTATGAAAATAGCGTCTCTATGCCACACTTGGTGATTCGTCAAATTTTAATACATATTTATGAACGTTTGTCCTCAAACGGAAAAAGGCTTCCTAAAGATTCTAACCAGTTATATTTATCTTTTATTTTTCAGTTATCTTACAATGGTAATAAAAACCTTGGGAAATCTGTCAGCTTTACGAACATTTCGAGTACTGAGAGCACTAAAAACTGTAGCGGTGGTACCAGGTGGGTATTACGTAAAAAACGTTGTCTAAAAATACTTTAAATTCACAGAAGAAAACAGTGACAGAAATTCATGTGGCAAAAGAAATGTGACCACCAATAGTGGTATTATTTTAAAATCGAGTTCTAACTTCTTATTTAAAAGATAGCATGTTACATTCGATTTGATTAACAGCCTGTCAGGTGGCATTAATATCGACAACATATTTCCAATGTAACTTGCATTATTTTGAACATAAAAGTAACTCGCATTATTTTGAACACCAGAGTAACTTGCATTATTTTGAACACCACAGTAACTTGCATTATTTTTTAACACCACAGTAACTTGCATTATTTTGAGCATCACAGTAACTTGCATTATTTTGAACGCCGCAGTAGTATTATTTTGAACACCGCAGTAACTTGCATTATTTTGAACGCCGCAGTAATATTATTTTGAACACCGCAGTAACTTACATTATTTTGAACGCCGCAGTAATATTATTTTGAACACCGCAGTAACTTGCACTATTTGAACACCTTTAATTTCTTCATTTACAGTATAACTATTTTTTGTTTCTAAATCATCGATTCTAACTCAACTAAAGTAATTTTATTTGCACTTTGTTCGAGTTTCATGCACATGATGATAGGACGCTAAATGTTGCAACATCTTTTTAAAAAATGCATCTGTATGATCATGCATTAATGATTTTAAAAAAATAAAGTACATGTTTACAAAATAATTATTAAAGATGAAGATAAACGGGATGGGTTGGTCTTCGTTTATAGTATGTAGTAAACTCTCCAAGGATTTTACCTTCCACTTAGAGAGGTTATTTAATAAAGTTGTTTCACACAGGTGATTGCTAAACACTGGTGACCATCATGGCCAATTTCAGGCAATTCCCGCTAAAAAGATATTCATCTTGCAGATGTGAACAAGGAGACCATTTTGGAATAATGGTGGCAGTCTGGAGGCGTCAATTGTAGGCTTTACTATTCTTCATCAGCACTCGGAATCAAGGAATCAAATCATCATGATACAAAATCTAAGAGTATTCCATTTGTGTTAAGTCATGACGTACAGCGAAGTGTTTATCTGGTGAACAAAGTTGTTGGAAATCTCTATAACTGACTTATCGGAAATTATGTTTGGATCTTATGAGTGATCGAGTTTGTTATGATTGCTATTGTCTAGGTGTGGTTGCACAGACGAGTTGTTATGCTTGCTATTGGCTAGGTGTGGTTGCACAGACGAGTTGTTATGATTGCTATTGGCTAGGTGTGGTTGCACAGACGAGTTGTTATGATTGCTATTGGCTAGGTGTGGTTGCACAGACGAGTTGTTATGATTGTTATTGGCTAGGTGTGGTTGCACAGATGCACTATAAGCACATGTTTCCAAACAACACTAGCATTTGCCGGACGCTGGATGTAGAAATTGACAATTCATTAGAAATGGCAATTTACGTTCATTCTCATTAGCACAAGGAGCCTTGAGATAATTTTCAAAATCTGATCGTAAATCGTGGATTTTTGCTAAGCTGAAATTATCTCAATGTATTTTTCAGGTCTAAAAACTATCGTGGGTGCCTTATTAGTAGCTGTTGTTCGATTACGTGATGTCATGATATTGACGTCATTCGTGTTGTCGATCTTTGCTCTTATCGGCATGCAGCTCTACATGGGAAATTTAAGATTTCACTGCATCACGCAATGGCCAGAAAACTCCACAGATGCGGAGTATAACGAGCATGTGTTTAACCTAGGTATGAACAAATTTCTTCTTTTTTTCTTTTGTTGTAGCGTTCATTTTTGTTATTTTTTATATGCTTGTATTCCAATAGGATAGCTTTAATACAATCGTGACACATCGGGGTTTTCTGCAATGGCCGAAATCTACCGTGGTATTCGTTTGTGTGTCTATTCGCAGAAAAAAAGAAGTGTTGCAAATGAGCAGGCATATTAATAACTTGTATTGCTGCTGATTGAATCTGATATGTATGTGTGTGCATATATATATATAAGTACGTATGTATACGTACGTATGTGAGTGTATACATATTGTTATGTTTATCTATATTGTATATTTTACTTTTGGTGCGTCCCTGTTGATTACATAATAGCTATAAATATTTGTTTACAAGTTTTGAAATCAATCGTAATAATGCAACTGTGTACAAGTTTGAGGTGATTTCACATTTTATGGTTCCATCAGATGTATTCTATTGCCAAGTGAGATACTGCGAAAAAAAATGCCACCTAGGAAGTAATGCGACATGGGTCAAGTAGGAAAATATTGAGATGATGAGCCGTATGTTTATATACAAGGACGTAGAAGTGGACAATTAATTCATTCATGTTTATTCTGTTATTTTTTTGATATAAGTCTGCAGATGTGTTTAATGTACCTAAATATAATTTCAAAGAATTATTTGTTTAGATAATTAACTGGATTTGCAAAGTGCTCAAAGTATTGTTCAGACTAAAATATTATTCTGGGACTACTGTGAATTTATTCAAAGGTGTTCTGGACAATTCCATTGTGATACATCAAGACTGGCACATCAGCACATTCGAGGATCTGGAATTCATTCATAACATTAGTTTCTTTTGGACTTGTGTAGAACTTTTAGGATTCTAAGATCCTCTTAAATCTTCATTTTATAACTTAAAGAATTAAATAAATTAAATTATTTAAGTTTTACAAAACTTGATGGTTTTGCTTCTTTATGTTACTTAGTTCAAGACCTTATATATATATATATATATATATATATATATATATATATATATATATATATATATATATATATATATATATATATATACCAACAAGTCTGTAAATGTCAACAAACAATTTATTTCCCTAGAATTTAAAAAGCTTGTAGTATTATGAATTAAATCCCATATAATCCTAAGAGTTCTATCACAAGTCTAAATGTATGAAGTTCCAATTGAGTTCCATTGGTGTTTCAAATAATTTCCAATATTGAATGTGTTGATGTGCCTGTAGTCGCGAATGTGCTAATGTGCCAAAGACCTGGAATGTGGCGATGTGTTAACAGTTTTTATGTATGACAATAATATAATCATAAATATCCTTGACTGAATTCACGATAATTCTAAATTAATGTTTAAATACAAGAATATCATTGGGCACTTTGTAATTCCAGTGCATAATAATTTGAATAAATAAATCCACCTGAATTTAAAAAAAAAAAAAACTGAACACAACAATAGAAATCACTTTCGATGTTAAGGCAAGAATTAATAATCCTAATGTAAACAACTGTGTGTACCCCTTCACTTGACCTGGGTCGCAGTTACCATTTTCTGGAAATACTGTCAATCAGATGGGAAATTTTATTTCTGAATCTTTCTAAGGTCAGAATCCAGACTGTATCTTTAACTCAAACTGAAGTAAACAAGTTTCAATTCATAATGAACTAAATATATAATCTATACTCAGAGAAATATTAGCTATGTATTGTATTGTTTACAAAATAAACGTTGCTGGTCAAGTACACCATTAGCTTCATTTTGGACAAAGGTCAAGTACAAAATACATATATACATAGTATATAATATTGGAGACAAAGTTTAAAATCACTAACTAGATTATTTGCAGACAAGTATTCTTTATAATACATATTGCCCGATCCACTTTATATTCAAAAGCGTATTAATGATGATCTTCAAAAATTATAGGCCTGGTAAAATTTCTCGCTGATTATAATCCATCCAAAACAGAGTGTGTCCTTTTGACCAACAGGGAGCAGGAATGCATATCACACTTTAAATTGTCGGGTGAAGATGTGCGTTTTTTTTTTACATCACATTGACATGTAGGAATTATTTTATGATCCAATGGCTCAAGGAGCAACCATGTTGAAACTATAATTCATCCCGTACCAATACGAATTGGACAACTGAGGAAGTATAAATATCATTATCGAAACATAATCAGAATATAATTTATTTGACCTACATTCTCCCCCAAATTCTGGAATATACATCTGAAATTTGATCTTCCTGTACACACTCTGATTCCCTCAAACTTAAACAATTCCAGCTTGAAGCATCCAGAATAGTTCTGCAATACAACAATTTGCTCGAAGAGAAGCAATTTATTTTAAAACTGGATGGCCAACTCTCCCAGATAAGCAAACAAATCAAGCCAAATATTTTCTGCGCTTTTTATAAAATAATCAACAACCAGTCTCCAAATTAAATAACTGATTCACTCCCAACTTCATCTCGAAACACGGTGCCTTATAACTCAAACAATATAATTCAATATTAGTGTAGACCCTCTTTGTTAAAAAAAATTTCGTATATGCCAAACTTTAGCGAATCATGGAACAACCCTCAATAATCCACAAGAAAAAAAATTGGTTATTGGTCAAAAAAAGAAATTATCGAGCGCAACATTTCCGCTCGAAGTTATTTAGCATTTGGTAATAAGCAAGCTTCCTTGTTATTAAGCAGGTAAATATGCAAATGCAATGTGCTTAATAATGATCAATTTACATGTAATCTTATCGCCAATCCTTCCTGTTCTTAAGGATTCCCAATATAAAATGACCATTATTATCTTAGTGAATGCATACTGCTTCATAGAGCAAGAAAAGAGCTTTATCGCAGATTATCAGTAATTAATGCTATTATTAATTCTGATACATTTTCATTGGTAACGACCTTTAGAGAACAAAAAACGCCAATTTTCTACAAAAGGAAATGCGTAAATTTGTTATTAATACACATTGATTCATAAACATATGATTATGTTGGGCTTGTTTCGGATCTTCTTCTCGGCTTCATACAAGAATATTTACCATAATAGGACAAATGAGGGAGCTGGCGGAATCAGATAAATTGTGCAAAAGAACAGATTGGAAAGAGTATGCACGATCTGAAAAGAAAATAATAATGTAATAATTTCATCATTTGCTTCAAATAAATTTTTCTTATCAGCTCCTTCGACATCTTTCTCAAGTCAGACATGCTTTTATGGTGCCTATGGAAATATATCGGACAATTGGTGTGGCTTTATTACGAAAGAGTGGACGAGACTCAAAACAGATTTGAAGACATTTTGCATTAATTTCTACGGCTAAAGAAGTATTTCCTCATATATACCTAGCGATCATCCATAGCTTTGCAAAGAACTCGAGATACTCTGTATCGCTAAATTCATGTAGTTTAGTTTCCTGGACATTGTTGCGTGTATGGTCGTGCAATGTGATGTGTGCATTCACCTTTATAATGTATGTTAAAACCGACAAAATGTAAATTACAGTTGTAAAGACCTTCATTTCTCACTAAACTGGTTATGCTAAGTTTTGAGGTATATACTGTACCGGTGAAGCATTCTGCAGAATTCCATTCAAATTTGTATCCAGTTATAAGCGTTAAAGAAGAGGATCATCTTTCATTTTGATTGATTTTATAAATATAAAACTCAGTAAAAAAAAATATGTTTCATGTAATATTTTACTTGCTTCATCTATTGGTACTTTCTGTTCTTTGTCATGCATTATCCCGGAATGCCAAGCACGTCCTCAATTACATACGTTTTCTTCTGCAGAAAACTGGTACAAGAAAGATAAAAATATCATCTGTGGAAACGCTACCGGGGCGGGGTAAGTTAAATATCATCTCCGTCTATTTGTTGATATTGTTTAACTTCAAAATAGTTAGGAAATTTGTTTCTGCTGATGCAAAGGCAATTTCTGAATAAATTTCTTTTCGAACAGGTGCTGGTTATTATTTTGCAAGGTGTCCCTTTTCCAGTAGGCCATGAGGGAGAGCGATAGAGTATCATATCAATCCTTCAGGTTCTCGAATGTAATACTCACCGTGTTGTGAACTTCTTAATAATACACTGTTCTGATTTCAAACGAACAAAGCTGACGTAGACCGAAATGCGTAGAGAGAACTCTCTTAGCAATAGGGCAGTTTACGAATTAAGCGGATGTGATGCAATGCATAATAACCTTATGACTAAAAATAGCTTATGTAGGCAATGATTTAAACCAAACGAACAAAGTTTGTAACATGACGGCTAAGTTTCATACGTAGAGTTAACTGTTGTTCATTACACACACATACATTGTCACATTTTCGAATAACTTGTCCATGAGGAAACTTGTACGCAAATCTACACTAAACAGAGCACACCGTTTCTTTATTTAGGTTCTTCATTATTTCTGTGTTAAATACTCATAGGTTTGTCTATGTGATTCTGTTAAATAGTCATAGGTTAGTCTCTGTGATTCTGATAAATACTCATAGGTTAGTCTCTGTGATTCTGATAAATAATCATAGTCACCCGGGCAATATATTTATCGGAGAGAAGCAATAAAAATTGAACACGCTTGCTAAACAAACGAGAAAATATTTAGTTCACTTCATCATTTATGTATAGTTCAGACAGAAAACAAGTGCGCTCCAAAAATTTTAAGGATGATATCGCAGTCTTACAAAGGAATACATATACTTAACACATTCACATACGCTAGTAATTTTTTGTTATGGGTTGTTTTTGTTGCTGTTGATTTTTAATCCGAAATTTGTATGAAAGTTGGATTGTGCCCGAATCTGTTTCACAACTCATTTGGCCACCGCGTTGGCACACGTGACAGGAGTCAAAGATGTGATTAGTGGATAATAAACATAAATATATTTGTCACCATTTATTTGTGACCGAAACAACTATTTTATTTAAAACAAAGATCCATAATTGGAACTATTTTGTCATGAATAAGGAAAACACGCTGATAAAATCATTAAAGTCGTAACAAGATTCCTTGGGAATTTATGTACATTCCTCAATGTTGGAAACTACCGACGTACTTGTACTGTAAAAAAGTACCGTGCTAAGTACCACTGGAAAAAAATACCGCGATAAACCGATGTACGGGTAATACCGCGAACCCTTGCTGTTAATATACACATAGATCAGACTCTGTGACGCTGTTAAACACTTAGCTCAGACTGGTTCTGTATGACATTGATAGAAAGTTTAGAATATTACGACAAAACATGAGATATAATATTTATTAGATGGCAGGGTGCTTTATTCTGTATATGTATATTTAATTACTCCTCGCTATTTTATTGTATAAAAAATTTTACAAATTAAATTACCATTCCGGTGGCTTAAGTGGTAGAGCGTCCGCCTCGAATGCGGGAGCTCGCGGGTTCGAACCCTTGCCGAGTCCAGCCAAAGACTTATGAAAATGGTACTTAGCAGCTACCTCGCTAAGCGCTCAGCATTAAGAGAGACTGGTCGTCCTGTTGCCAGGATAATGTGAGTGGGTGGGACATGCATGATGCAACATGTCTACGGCATGATGCCCCAGTGCTATACATCACTATAAACTTCCACACCGCAGACATCCTAGTGATATGACTAAAATTGTTAAACCTACTGTAAAAATCCAAACATACACACAAATTAAATTCCTACAGGTCAAAGAAGTTACAAATTATACAACGGTAATACTCAAATAAAGACAATATCCTTTTATCCAAAAGGAATAGCTTGTTTTATTATTCTTTTTCTCTATCAGAGGACATATAAGATTATCTATAAATAATTGCAGACATATATACACCGTAAATCCGCATATTATCGTTTCAGAAAAACAAAACACATCTCGCGCCATCTTTATGTGATTTTTAACCACACATCAAACTTTCAGAATTGATTTTCATCAAACTTTGGGATTTTCAAAGAGAATTAGATGTTAAAATATACATTTCATAATCGATCCCACTGACAAATTTCATCTTGTCCTATTTCTTGTTTTGTTTCTGTTGTTTTCTGCTGTATAGGCGCTTACTCGTGAGCAATCCCGATCTGAGAGAAAAATCTCTCTATGCACAGAGAGATGAGAAATATGTTTACTGCACAGAGTTAATATTATTGCAGTACCTACATTTTTAATGTTGAAAAGAATAAGGTAAATAACGAGTCTACTAAATTCTGTTGATCTAACTGCTGGAAAATTTAATTAGTAACTTTTGAAGCCAATCAGCTTTAGTCGCTGATTTGAATGTTCCCCAAAAAAGCTTTCAGTCAGGAGCTAGTGAACATTGTATTCATAGAATTACAAATGAGTGGTCTTTGAAGACAGATATGTAATTCTTCCATGGAATAGGATTCCGAGGGTTTATTCGAATGAATGGCAATTACCTTGATTCTCAAATTGATGACGGAATGCTTCGCAGAGTCCTATATCTCTGTAAGTACCCTGAATCCGTTGGCTAGCGTAACTTTGTCGAACTAACAAGAATTCCCCCAATTCTTACATTTTGAGGCCTGTAATGTCAGTTCAGTATAACACAGAAAAGTAATCCAATTCTTAATGAGTTGAAAAATATATCAGGCGTAAAATGACCATAGATTATGACTAAGTGTCTTTCGTGGACGGAAATTGCAGCCTGAGATCGAGGGTCAGGTGTGGAACGCAGTGCTTCCAAGTTACTTACCTTTTCTCACCCATGCGACAGGGAAATCTTGCTTTTTTTGCTAACCTTACTTTTCCCATCTCAATACGGTCGTCTCAGTCAGGCTGTCTCAAGATCATGGTGTCCACACGCTATAAACCACTTTTTCCAGTGACGCAACCATTCTTGTCTTGTGTTTGGCTCGATGGAGTTGTTTTCCAATCAAATAAACGTCGACACTTTCTGCAATTTACAAAACTATTTTTTGGAGAAGAAAAATAAATAACTTTAAAACAGAGGATTTTACGGTCACCAGTTGGGACAAGAAATCTAAAATAACTAATGAAAACAATGGTTATGAAAGAAACTTGCCATATTTGGTTTCTAAACGCTTTGAATCCTCAAGCATGAGAAAATATATATGTCAGAACGTATTAGAAAACAAAGTTCCAGAAACACAGGCTATATAAATCACTGGTCACAAAAAGCCTAACTCGCTCAACAACTACAGAAAACTTAGTAACAATCAGAAATGTGTTATGTCAAACCAATTTTTTCCTACCTATTAAGCATCCCCATTGTGCCCTAGTTGAATCAATTATGTACATGCGCTCAAAAACGACAAATCATGGACTTAACAGAAAGAAGGAATCCTTTATTCGTCCACACGTTGTTCCACAAGAGGATTTCCCTGTATCATATCCTTGCACTACCAATAGCAACACTTACCATTTTCCAGGACAGAACATATCAATTTTCCAAGCATCCGCGAAATTGAAAGATAAGCACGCGGTTATCTGCATAGGGACCGTGTTTGGAGGGTCTTTCATACACGGGGTAATTTTACAATCAATATCAGTTACAACACCAGCATGTCACAATTTAACTTCCCCCAAAGAAAAGGAGAGTTATACACGATAGTGACACAGATCTCTAATTCTCCATGAATATTCCGACACACGGTCACTCATGCTTGATTTTACATTTCGTTATGGCCTTGAGCTGTGTACAAAGTATCGTTTCATTGTTTACCCTAGAACTTTTCTAAATTAGAACTGATGAAAATGAAACATTTCCTTGTAATAAATAGTAATTATTTATTGTTAATTTCATATAACAGACATCTATTAGAACTGATGAAAATGAAACATTTCCTTGTAATAAATATTAATTATTTATTGTTAATTTCATATAACAGACATCGATTAAATATGATATTACCTCAAAACTATCAAACGTTTATGTTGTGATTTTCTCACGCGAACAAAAATGCGCCGTATGTAAATAACATTTGCACGTGCCTTTAGACCTCTTCACGCAATGCTTACAATATGTAATAATTATGACTGTTAAATTGTAGCTGTTTGTGGGTGAGGTTGTACAAACGGTAAATACATTTGGATTCAACTGCGATGATTATTCTGATTTTCATAAAACATTGAAAGACACATGGACGCCCGCAACATGGGTCAAGGGGGGTCACGTGACCCCCCAAATCATACTGCAAATATAT
>JAECUM010062763.1:0-12287 GCA_016617855.1 Megalonaias nervosa
TATATATATATATAATTAATTTAATTGTTTGTCTGTTAGTTTTAATTTTTTTTATTCCATTACATGCTATTGTAATGTAACATTATTTATTGGACTTGACCTTGTCCAAAATTGAGTTCGGTTCTGTTTGACCTGATTGACTATTTTTTTTTTTTTTTTTATTTCATTGATGTAAACAACTAATAATAGGATCATTATCCTCTATGGGTATGAATTCATTGACCAAATTATTATGCAGGTAAACATGTTGATTTGGGTCAGGGTTTTGGGGATTTCAAAGTGAATTTTCTAGGGTATTATGTTTTAAATAAACAAGGCTCATTAAGTCATGCTAGAAAGTTATTTGCCATTAGGTAATAGTTGTTTTTAGAAAATGCTAATTTGTGACCTGAGGTCAAACAGGGAACTATATTATCTTGTGACTGTCAGAATTTTACCAGTTGTGCTTTAACATCTGGCACTTTAAACTGTATTATGTTGTGACCAGTTTGGGCTGAATTTTACTTTCTTCAAATTATTGATTTCAAGTGATTATTGTCTCTGGAAATACAAAAAGTGCTCTGACAAAATTCATGGATAAAGACATTCATTGGAATTTATACTGAAGTCAAACCTGGAATAATATTTCTGTGATTCAACAGGAGATTGTTGACACATCCACACGACGCAGGTCATAACAGACACGTCATCTCCTTCAATTTTAAATCTCTTCGGGACTTGAACTGAATTTTACTCGGGACTTTTTATTACTGGAACTTCTTGGATTATTTTTGGATTTAATTCGCAAAACCGTAAGTTCTTTTTTCTCATTTTTCACTTTTTATTCTAGGGAAATAAATTATTTGTTAAATTTTACAAAGCTTGTTGTCTTCACTCTTTTCTGTTACTTATTTTAAGAGCATAGACTCGTAACACAAGCTTTTGGCAAATTACGTCCTTGCACTACATTAACTTGCCTATATTGATGTCCGTAAACAACAAACCGAACCAATTCCAACATATGTATTTATACATTCACCAAGATAGGTGCTTGAATTTTTTCGTGGCTGGTCTTTGTGAAAATAGGAATTTAAACACTAGTTGTGAACTGAGCATGTTGCCAAAGACGAGGTTGCATAACATCCAATATTGCGCACAGATGCAGTAGTTTCGAACCGGTCATTGTCTAAAATATTGGCGTCCTTGTTTTTTTTCTACATGTTTTCTATCCTGTATTTTGTGGTGTTTCTATTTGTAATATGTGTATTGCAGATCTGATTGATAGTTTTTTTCTTCTTGTGTTTTAATGTTCAATATGTATGACTTGCACGTGGTATTTAAATCTTGGCACTATTAAAGCATGCTTACGCCTCAATAATTTTATATTTGGCAACACTTTTTGACCCATGGAGAAAAGTTTGTATCAGGAGCACTTATCAATATTTTTGTATTCTTTACGCCTATAAACAACTGACTTGCTTCAGTACGACACAGTTAAAAATCTACTTGGATTTTTTAAAATATTCTTTCTGCCAATTACAAGTTCCGGTGATGAAATGAGGAAGTGATGGATTAGCTTTTTGTAAATTAATGTTTTGTTTGCCTGTTGACGTGCAACACCTTATCTCTTTATGGATGTTCAATGTACTGTTAATTCTCATACCTACCGTTTATAAAAGGGACAAAAGATACCGTTTTGATGATGAAAATTGATGTCACGAAGTGACGTCAAAACATATACCTATGCATTGCGTTAACGCAATAAACGGAATTAGCTGTCAAACCCTGACCGTTTTCTTAAAACATAGCTACCAAATACGCCCGATGCAGACGTAGCTTATCATGTACACGTGTGTTAATATGTCTGCTTGAAAGGTAGATACAAATTAATCTCTAAAAACTAGTTAAATAATCAGGAATTTGACTATCTGCCTCCTAAAAGGTGTCACGGATGTAGACTCGTCATCGTTACTCTTGACTTCTATTAATTTGTGTCATCGAATAATGTGTCATACATAACGTGGTCCTTTCGACAAGTTGTGAATAGTATCTAGTTTAATAAGCTCTGGAAGCTCTTGTGTATAATTGGGTAGATTTTATATGATTGGCAGCTAAATGACCCGTTAAAATCCAATAAGAGAATATAGGCTTTGCTTTCATTAATGACGATTTTAAAGACATCGATCACCAATCTCTAATTTGTAAGAAATACTTATTACCACACAAACAGCACACTCAAAGGACCCATTCAACAGGGCAAGTGAAAAAAGCATAATCCAAATATTGGAAGCCCATTAGAAGTATCGCACTGGGCGTTTTATATTTCGGTACACGAGACAGGTCAACGCCATTCTATATACCCCATGACTTTACTATTTTACCTCGATCGTCACACGTGGGTGTATGCGATGTGGGATTGTAGAAGATAATCCTAATGCTGTCGTGAACTCTTTTAAGTTTTATGGAAATATAATTGCTACAACAGCGGCAAAACCGCCAAAAAAAGCTGCCATCGCAGGTGCTTTTTTGTGTATGCAATGTCATTGCTGTCAAGTTTACGTTTCTAAAGGGGATACTCATTACAAACATATTGATTCCGTCCATTGGTCGCGTAAACTATTTTGCAAAGCAAAATCTGCTGGTAATCAGGCTGATATATTTTTCTTGATTATGACTGTATTACATCTGTGGAGATTCTATTTCTGTGCTACTAAAAATACTATTGCAGGAGTAAGATTATTGATCGCAACGATACTGTATACATTATTCTGTCGATATTATTTTCTTGCACTTGTTGGTCTTTGCTTCTTTCGGTTATTTAGTTTAAAACCATAGAGTAGTAACAAGGCCCACGGGAACTGTATCCAGGAATGTGCTTTTCGCATAGCAGCGACATTACCGCTGGTGACTTTGTTTAATCAATATGGACTTCTTTGTCCACACCGAACACTAGTTTAATCGTTCGTAGCTCAACTGTTATGTATATTTAATTTGCATTGTTTGTTTGTTATTTAAATAAAAATTAATTTCATTATATGCTATTGTAATGTAACATTGTATGTTGAACTTAATCTTGTCCAAAATTGAGTTTATCTTCTACTTGACCTGAATTATTGATTGTTTATTTTTTTATTTAATTCTGTAAACAACTATAGTATACATAGCTAACATATTCTCTGTGTATGGGGTTACTATCAGGATCATTATTAATATAAGTAAATATGTTTATTTGGGTCCTGATTTAAGTTATTGGGAGTCCTCTACAATATACCTGGTGTACCTAACATTGTCTAGGTTATATATTATAAGTTTAGTAACAGACTGCTAATTATAGCTATTTTTTTTTAAAGATTAAGAACATTCTAGAATTTTCCATTAGATAATGGTGTTTGTTTAGAAAATTTTCTTTGTGACCAGAAGTCAGGTAGAAGACTATATAATCTTGTTACTGGAAAAATATCCATTCGTGCTTAAGATCTAACAGAATCAATTTAATTTATATTATTGTTGTGTTCAATATTCATTTGGACTGGAATTTATTTCTTCAAACTGTTGAATAGAAGTGAATTGTCTCTGGAACTACAGAGTACTCATTAAAACAATACTATTCTTGGAATGAGAAATTCACTGGGATTTATAATGAATTCAAATCTGGAATTATTTCACTGTGTTTCAACAAAAGACTGTTGGCACATCAGCATTATACAGGTCATCATAGACACCTCAACACTTCAGCGTTGGACTTAATTTGGATTTCTACTAACGTCTATTCAGAAATTTAAATTATTAGGACTCGTGTCTGTAATTCTAGGGTCATTTTGGGATTTAATTCGCAAAACAGTAATTTCTCTTTTTGCCCATTTTTACTTTGCATTCTAGGGAAATAAATTATTTGTTGAATTTTACAAAGCTTGTTGCTTTTTACTCTTTTCTGTAACTTATTTTAAGAGCATAGACTCGTAAAACAACGAGTACCTGTTTGAACCCGCGTTGGATTTACAGTACGTGTTTTCATAAGGCATCGCACATAATATGAGAATACAATGATTGCGTTATACAACAGGTGACATTCGACATGGTAGCACGAACATGTTCCACTTTCACTGTCATTGATTTCCCTGCACAGGCAATGCCTCGACCATCCAAGTTCGCGCGTTGATTATTGGCTCAGCCGGATCAGGGAAAACCCAACTGTTGTTGAATCTGATTTTAAGCTGGGTAACTTGGGATCGGTTGTACATAATTGCGCTGTAGGCGGACGATCAACCATTTATGATGTACTCAGGAATTTTACTGAAGCGCTACAGTTATGAGCCAAAACGCAAATCATCCACCACTGATTTCGTTTCCACAGCTGGTGAAGCTTCTACGATTGACGACTTTGATGCAATGGAAGATAATCTTGTCGTGCACGACAATGTGATGTTTGAACACAAAATAATCTGACGAGAATATTTTCCAGAGGCTGTAACAAAAACATAGGCGTGATTTAATTAACATGACGATGCGCACATGAGCCTAAAGTGATTTGGGACAACTATAACATGTTAATGATATTTTGGGGTATTGACGTGCATGGTCTCGCAAACATTCATTGGTGCTGGCTCGCTGTTGATTTCTCGTGGGATGAGTTTGAAAATATGTTCTCGGAGGTCACCTAGGACCGTATAGTTTCCTTACCACTAACTTTTACTAGAACTTCCGGAAAATATTGATCCGGCTTGGACGCGTCAATTTAACAACAATACTAAACATATACAGTGACTAAATAAGCAATGCCATAGCAGAAGCTTGCTGATCGACATCGCAATGCCGAGCGATATATTGGAACTTCTTCGCGAGTATATTGAGGCACCTAAACGTGTCAAATGTTACAGTCGTTGCCAGTGTATCTGCTCAAGGTTACATACTATTTGGGTTTTCACCAACTTTGGAACCAGGTGATTTGACGTTGGTGATGTTGTCCAGGAATTGTTTACAGGAGCATCAAATGTGGTCACAGCCGTGTCTTCGAGAGCTGCACCAATCGCTAAAAAGTTGCGATTCGAGTAATTTAAAGCATTCGAAACGGTGCAGATCGGCTGAAAAATTTGGGATTACGAGCGGTTTAATCACGTCGACTTTAATCAACTACGACAATTAGGGACTAGGATCCGCCGGTAGAGCCAAGGACAATTACAGTAGCACCAACTGAAACAATGCCCACGCCAGTCAGTAAAATATTATTAATGAAGCTGCTCAACAACGTCTAACAGATTCAATGATTGCAAACGTGGTAATGGGTTGTGAACATAGTATGGACTTGAGCGACGAAATCATAAAAAGCTATTAGACGAAACGGATAATGTATAAACAATGAAAAATTTTTAAAGACGTATCCTATTCAGTGTTTGACATGGGAGCCTATTCGAAGCGCCGGAGATTTGTTTTAGGATTATTCGTACCCGGCTTTGGATCCTAATCAAAAAGCTCGAAAAAATTACAAGTCCACGACACGTCTCGGTATTTTCTGCTGTGTAAGGTCTATTTGGAAATTGATGGACAACTTGTTACAAATGATGTCGCTGTTACCAAGATTTTATTTATCAACAATGGCAGTATGACTTTGTTTAGCATCGCACGATATCTCATCATTAAAAAGGACATCGAAGAAGCAAATATCTACTAGCGTAAATGATTTTACCCTTTGATAGCGTAAACAAGATTGCGCCTTTGGTTTGTATCTTTGTATTCCTATTCCTGACCGAGTTAATGTTGTGTTACGACTATATGGTCCTAAACTAAGTAGCAGGAAAAAGCAAAACCAATAAGTTATGTATAACTTAAGAAATAATTTAATTTTCAAAAGTTATAAAATGAAAATTGAATAGGAACTTAACAGTATTTTTGGATAAATCCAAATAATCCTAAACAGTTCATCACTGGTCCAATAGAATAGAGTGTTCTGAATGAATTCCAGGTCCAGAATGTGCTGATGTACCAATATTCTCGAATGTGCTTAAGTGCCAACAGCATTGATATATCACAATGACATTGTTCAGAACATCTTTGAATGAATTCATAATAATCCCAAAATGCTACTTATGTCTAGACCGTTATATAAGCACTTTATGATTCCTCTCATATTAAATCTAACTCAATATTAAATACACCTGCAGACTGATATTAAAATAAGAACAATACTAGGCAATATGAATCAATTCTTTCTTTATATAGGTTTTAGTAAATATTTGAATTAGTTATTTTGCGAAACCCCTACAATTTTAAGTAATTTCATGAAATTACTAATAAGTGAGTCCAGTTATTTCATGAAATCGCTGATGCCTATACGATCTTTCTATAAATATGAATAGCAGCTACAGTTAAGCACATTTATGTGTGTGATACTGATTTTTTGTTCCTGCTCAACAGATTCGGCATACATTGTAGAGTAAAGACAACAATTTTATTTGAGCAATGAGTATATTTATTCCAAAATAATGGCACCAACTTGTGCATCCAGCATCTAAACTCCAACTATTTTACAAATTGGGGCATGACGGAGAAAAGTGGCAAGGGCTGTTACACTTCACTTTTGCTTTGAAGCATTTTTCTGATTGGTTTGGCACTTTTTTGCTCCACAGTTGCATTTTCTGAATCACTGTTCATCACACCTCGATTGTTTGTTAACTGCTTCACGGAGTGACAATGTTTAATCTTGTCTCGTGTCGGCTTCTGTAAGAAACTTATGTGCACACAGCTCAAATAGTCTCCAGGAGATGTGCCCTTTTAAATGCCGTATCTTACTGCTATTTTGTATAGATCTGATTCTGGATTGTGACATGAGATCAGTCCGAGGATATTACAGGGGTCACCTCTGCACCTGCTAGCTAGTGGAATAGGCACGGCAACATTGTCTCTCACCTGACCCGACTGACGGTCACTTTGCGTTTCACCAAGCGCTCAGCTTGACTGGCATGTGCTCATTTGGCACCTGCACGCTGTTGATGAATACCCTCCAGCCTTTGGATAACAGCTCTTGGTACAGCACTAATGTCCTTCGGACAACTAAGAGTTGTTGATGGCGGCGTGTCTGGCTGGGTAGACGGTGGTGTGTAAGGTTGGGTGGATGGCAGCAAGTCAATTTGGGTGGAGGGCGGCTTGTCAGACTGGGTGTATGGTGGTGTGTAAGGCTAGGTAGATGGCGGCGTATCAGACTGGGTTGATCGTGGAGTGTTAGGCTGGATAGATGGCGGCGAATCAGGCTGGATGGACGGCGGTGTGTCAGGCTGAGTTGATGCTCTGTTGTCGGACAGCTCGTTAGGTGCCACCAAAGACAAGAAATCTTCTGTAGGCAATATGTTGAAGCCAGTCCAAGTTTTGCTTTAAAGTCAAAGATTGCCTTATATAGCGACCTATTTGTATTCATGCATGGTAGGCACTGTTGTTTTGTAACTTAACAAATTTCATCCCAAATGTTCAGTTGGATGTACCGTTGTCCTCTAGTCAGGCTCTCAGCATACTGTGATGTCTCTGTTGGCTCTTTCAACTGAACCCTGACTCTGTGGATGGCGAAGTTTTCCATGCACAAGCTTGAGCTTCGGCCACAGTTTTTGCAGGTCATGAATCACATGTGCAGTAAACTCTGACCCGTTGTCAGACTTAAGCACTGCTGGTGTACAAAGCAGTAAAAAATATCAATCAAGTGCAAGGCAACCTCTGCAGTACGCTTGGATGTGATTGCACCAATCACACAAAACTTGTTCAAAAGGTCCAGGTAAACCACTATCCTTTGGTTGTCATGACGAAGCATGGACTGTATGTCAATGACATCCACCTGATCCCTTGAGATAAACTTACTCGTGAGAAGAGGTTTCTCAGCAACTCATTTGATAGTAGGCTTCTTTTTCTTTAGCTGGAACTAAACACAAGAAGACATGTAAACCCCACGGGTTCTCGTAGTGACATTGGCGAACTTGGTACTCAGCATCTTTGTCATCCGGTCCCAGCCACCATGACCAGTAGCAATGTTGGCTCTTTTAATGACATCAAAGGTGTCTTCAATAATGTCGTAGTAGACAGGTGTGTCATCAATACGTTTGCGCTTCTTGATCAGCTTCTCTGCGTCTGCACAATGTTGAACTTCGTACCTTGAAAACAGTATTGCCATTACTTATTGTGAACAAATGATCCAGCACGAGTAGATATGCCATGCATCGTGCACCTCAAAGATAGCACTGTATATAAATACAGAACTAAAACACGAGTCCTGATTGTCAGTTTACCCATCAACTAATCAGAGCACAAAGCCAAATGTTAATAAATTGCTTGTATCTTGTATCATTTTCTTGTGTTTACAGTGATCTGTCGTCCCCATTTGGTTTTACTAGGTGTTCAGTATTACAGGCAGAAAGCATATAGCTGGAAGGAAACATGAACCCACTAGAAGCTACCGGGAGACCAGGCTGTACTGAAATGTACAGTACTTACAAAGTGCAAGTCGTGCTTAGCGTCACTTATATCTTTTTTAATCCCAAAAATATTAGATGCAGATTTTGCTTTATTCATTAATTTTACCCAATCGCATTGTTCCTGATCACATATAGGTGTCTCCTTTGTTTATAATTAGCAGATCTGTGTTTTGTTTTCGCTAGTAATTGAGACAAGTAAATCGTTAAAACCCTGAAACTGTCTTGGGTTAAGAGGCGATTTTGTCCGGTGGCAATGCCAGTACTTTGAGTGTAATTGCCTTTAACTCCATAATTTTAGCAACATTACCGTAGTTTGCAAACGGGGTTTAAGGTCGCTTGCATCAAAACAAACTACAGCTCAGTTTTTACGGTCTTTTACGGCGTTGAACTAAACACTATTTTTGTCTGTTGTTGTCATACTGGGAACATTTATTTTAAGAGTTAGGCATATACACTTTCAAGGCAAAATAAAAACGTAATTACTGTTGCATTGATACAAAATTCTAATGCATTAATGCATAAACAAACAATAATTAACTAAAAGGGAGAGGTGTTACAGCAACCCTCAAATGATCGTCGCAATCGTCCCATCAAATTATACACAAATCTGAACAAAGGAGAAAGAACAAGAAACCAGAATATTAAATAAATAAATTTATTGACTTTTCAAACCAATTATATTAACTTATGTAATGAAATAATCATACAAGCCAAGCATGGGAAAGAGCTATACATTCAAGTAATTTTTGCTAATAAACGTTTGCCTAAATAAATGCATTTACTTACGGCGTGCACGTGTGATGTCGTCTCGGACTTGTGGGTCGGTTTATGCGCTTGTAATGTACTTTTTAATATTTTTATCTATTCAGTTGGGGTGGTGGTGGTGGTAGTGGTGGTGGTCGGTGGTCGGTCGGCTTATAACGAACTAGCTATACGCTCATATATATAGAAATAAATAAATAAAGCCCATATACACAGAAGTGAAACCTAAAGAAACATAAGAGAGTTAGCTCATTTCTACAACATACCAACAGTAGCATTACCTCCAAATTACGCGTACATCTGTTTTATAGATAGTACCATTTATTCAACTCCCAACCAGATTCGAAAAGTTTAAAAGATTAACACTTACTTTGAAGGAAGATGGTATTGCTGTCTGCATTTCTTCCCTGCATCTTGACTGGCTTCCTTGATATTGTTACGTATATGTAATTTAATTACTTGTGTGTTAGATTTTAAATTCTTTTTTATTTTATTTTTTTGATTCATTACATTTTATTGAAATGATTATTTTCACGGGATTTGATATTTTTGGAAAAATATCACTCTGATTAGAGCGTAAAAGTATGACTTAAGCACTATTTTTAGCTCACTTTGGTTCATAGATTTAGTAAACACTACGCGAAAATGATTGGCTATTACCAAGGTCATTTTCGGCCCACGTGTTAGCTGAATTGTTAACAGCCTTTCTTTTTATTTCTCCAGCTTGAGAATCTGATTCTTAGATTGGGCTATTCTTGCCTACGTGTTAAATTTTTTTTTTTTTTTTTTTTTTTTTTTTACTGCGCTGTTCAAATTAGTGGTCAAGTAACCCGTTACGTGAGCCACCATGTGATCTAAAATCCAGGCTTAAAACAGCCATTTCCTAGTAGATCTATTCAGTCGTATCTTACACCTTGAGGGTACAAGGTGTTTCTATTGTTGATGCCGGCTTGTTCTGAAGTTCATCTATTTTTGGGGATTTAATAATTTAAATTCTCTAGAAAACATCACATGTGCTTTTCTTTATGAATATTCTGGGAAAAAGACATTCAGTGGAAGTTTATTCTGGAATTCTAAACAGAACATCATAAATTGTGTTTCAACGAGGAATTGTTGCCATCAGTACGACGACCTCATCTGACGTCGTCGTCTTCCATATTGGAATTTCATCCAGATTCGAACCTGGATTCAATTAAAACTGTTTAGTGATAGGACTTATATTTTTCAATTCTAGGATTAATATTTGGATAATATTCACACACCGTAAGTCCTATTTCATATTTTTACCTTGTTTTCTAGGGAAATAAATTATTTTGTTAAAATTTACAAAGCTTGTTGACTTCACTCTTTTTTTTGTTACATTTGTACGAGCCTACACGTAACAATATCTTCAATCATGTGAAAATAATCATATTTTGGTATGAGACACTTTATATTTTGGTCAAACATTTCATAAGATCTCTATTAAACTTATCTTCAGCGCTGTTAGCCATTGTGACACAAGATATTGAATGTTGTGTTAATGATTACTTCTACCAAGACATTTTAAATAGTATAGTCTTGCATCAAATGAATTGCAGTTAGAAACCTAAACGTTTTTATAGGCCAATTAAAAGAAGCCACATCAGTCAAACGCCCCGCAAACTATAATATTAATTGGGAAGCCACATCAGTCAAAAGCCCCACAAACTAGAATATTAATTGGGAAGCCACATTTCCAGCTGGCATATATGTAGACGTTTTGCTGAGTAATTAAGTGATGCGATATATATAAGTCTTAAATTTATACAGTTTTGAAAGAATAGCTGATCATACAAAGCCATTCCTGCAGGTTTTATTTAAACTGGAAACCATATTTGGGCACATGTTATAGCTTAGTATTACCAATTACTTACATGGAACCATATCCCCACCTTTTTGTTTGCATTATGTTACGTATATATAATTTAATTACTTGTGTGTTAGTTTTAAATTCTTTTTTATTTTAATTTTGTTTCATTACATTTTATTGTAATGATAATTTTCATTGGATTTGAGTCTCTTTTCGGAATATTGGCTTGACCCGATTAGATTATAACGGTTACTTCAGCAGTATTTTTAGCTCACCCTGGTTCATAGATCTTGTAAACATCGGGTGAATACGATTGGCTATTTCCAAGGTCATGATCTGCTTGCGTGATAGCTCTAATTTGTAAACAACTTTTTTTAAATTGAATCTTATAATAAGATTCGCTAATTTCTTTCTTAACTACGTGAAAAATAGCAATTTTTTTTTTATTGCGCTGTTCAAATTAGTAAACCACGTAGACCGTCACGTGAGCCACCATGTGATCTAAAATTGGGCTTAAAACAGCCATTTTCTACTAGATCTATTCAGTCGTATTTTAAACCTTGAGGGCTCAAGAGGTTTTTATTGTTGTTGCCATCTTGTTCCGAAGTTCGTCTATTGTTTGGAATTTAATAATTCAGTCTCTAGAAAACTACTCAAGTGCTTCATATTTATAAAAGTTCTGGGAGAAAGATATTCAGTGGAAATTTATTCTGAAAATTCTAAACTGAAACATTATAAACTGTGATTCAATCGAGGATCTGTTGCCGTCAGTACAATGACCTCATTTGACGTCATCGCCTTCCATATTGGAACGTCATCGAGATTCGAACCTGGATTCAATTAGTCTAGAACTGTTTAGTGATAGGACTTATATTTTTCAATTCTAGGATTAATATTTGGATTATATTCAGAAACCGTAAGTCCTATTTCATATTTTTATTTTGTTTTTCTGACCGCTCCGGTGGCCTAGTGGTTAGAGCGTCCGCCTCGGATGCGGGAGGTCGCGGGTTCGAACCCCGGCCGAGTCATACCAAAGACTTTCAAAAATGGTACTAACAGCTGCCTCGCTTGACGTTCAGCATTAAGAGGTTAGTGTTAGGACTGGTCGGCCTGGTGTCGGGATAATGTGACTGGGTGGGACATCATGCTACATGTCTGCGGCATGATGCCCCAGTGCTAGACATCACTATAAACTGTCACACTGCAGACATCGTAGCGATATGACTGAAAAATTGTTAAAGCTACGTTAAAATCTAAATCACACA